>OOFG01106292.1:0-12331 GCA_900323295.1 Molva molva | reverse complement strand
CTCTCTCTCTCTCTCTCTCTCTCTCTCTCTCTCTCTCTCTCCCTCTCTATGAGCGCTGAGTGAGAGTGTGTGAAGCGACTCTACGGAGTGAGTGAATCTTTTTCAAACTTTTTTCTATCTTTTTTATGTTTCGTATATTTGTTTATTTACAGTATCGGGTGTAAGGTATTGTGGTGTGTGTACATACACGGAAGGTGTCGGGAGTAGAGTGTGTTTGTAAGGCCCAGCCAGCATTTGCTGTTTGGCGTGGTGTGTTTGGTATTTTACCAAACTTACACGGAAGCATGGGGTTAAAATCTCGCCGGTTTTCCCATGTTGTGAACTAGAGTGTGTGTTGGCTGTAGCAGAGATTGTCGGTTCTGATAGCGTTAAATCTGCAGCCAGAATGAATCACACGTTTTTTTTAGATGCTGATAAAAAGTGAATGAGGTGGTTGAGTGCAGCGTCTAATGATAGTTTAGTATCAGTGTTGCACCTCGCTACACCTAACGTGTTACATGGTCAAACTTACCCTTTCATCAGTGGTGATCTACTGGTTAGAGAACTGTCTACACAGGGAAAAATAGTTTCACCTATTAAGAAAATGTCTTCAGGTTGCAAGTCGCCCCTACTTAGACATGTTGTGTCTCACAGACGGCATGTTTACACGATCCTGAACAACAGAAACGAGGAGCTTAACATAATGTTTAAAGTCAAAGTGGATGATTTTGAATACGTTTTATTTGTTTATTTGTATAACAGATTCAAACAGCCCTGGAAAAAACAGGAGAACAAACAAGGGAGAAAGTGAAGAGACAGGACAGAACATAACAAGTGAAACACTTTCTAATGAAACAGGTGAAGTTAAAAGTAAAGCTAACGTTGATGATAATGTTGTTGAAGCACATGAGGTGGCTAATGGGGGAGAGATCAGAACAGTGGAGAAGCAAGGAGAATCCCAGGAAGGAGACACAGCTGTGATGGAAGAAGACATTGAGGGTGAGAACATGATGGACGATGAGGCTCTACTTTCTACTCGTTGTCTAAAAAGGAAAGGAGGTGTCAATGATTCAGAACAAAGAAAGATGACAAAGAAGGCCACAGGAAGGTCCAAAGGAAAACAACCTGCTAAAAAAGCAATAGCAGAATCTGACTCCAGCATGGAGGAGAGTTCAGCTGACACTGATAGCCAGATTTCAGGAAAAATGCCAATTAATCGCAAATCCAGGGGTGCTTATGGTGCCGACAAAATTAAACAGTTTCTACAAAAAATGAAGAATATGAAAGGTGTTAAACTGGACGAATACTTTGAAGAAAAACAACTTTTTCTTACTTCAGTCAGAGGGCTGATTGGTAGGAAAGGAAAAGGTGGGTTTACTGATCAGGAGATGTATAGATTAAAGAAAAAAGTACAAAACGTCAGATATACTTCTCTTTTATCACACAATGACCTGTTTTAAAGTGGGAACTTTAAACATTAATGGAGCTAGGAACATCAGGAAGAGAGCATGTGTGTTTAGAAAGAAAGATTTAACCTCACTAAGAGTGGTGGGACTGTGGGAAAGTAGAAATCAGGCAAGTATGTCAGCAGTACACTCTCAATGCCACAAGGGACATCACCAGATCTATGGAGGATCTAGAGATTGAGATACTGGAACTGCAGAACTTGATAGAATCGAGGACATATTACAGTTCTCAAAACAAAAAAGAACGGTCTAGTGGACCAACTTGGCACTAAAGTACAGGGAGCGCTGGTAAGGTCAAAACTTCAGAGCGAAGCTCTGATGGACTCCCCATCGAAGTTCTTCTTCAGTCTGGAGAAGAAGAAGGGCCAGAGTAGACTAATCCATGCTCTGCATTCTGTTAGTGGACAGGAGCTCACAGAACCTGCAGAGATACTGTGGCAGGTTGCTACTGAGTCTTTAAAATGATTAATGTTTAAATATAATTAATTACCTTTCATGCATTCATATTCTAATCATTTGGCTTAATAATTTAGTATATACAGTATAGTGTAGAAACGTCATATCCATGTAATCCGCCTTAAAAGGGTGACGCCTGGTTAAGGGCGGGTTGGTTGACGAGGCGTAAACAGAGTGAGAAGTTGTTACCGGAGAAGGATGGGCTTGCGGCGTGAAGTTTTGAAAACGGTCTGAAGGATATTCTTAACTAATTAACTAGTCTCAAACTACACTATTGTTTTTAACAGCACGCACGCACACACACAATTTCTGGTTCTACCGCCCTCACCACTTCATCTGATCAGCAGACGAGCGGGAGCTGATACCACTAGCTCGCTAGCTATCTTTGTTGTTTTATTACATCCAAGTTGATAATGGCAGTAGCTAAAAAAAGTAGGCTGTGTAATAGTCACCTGTTTCAGCCTTTTTGGACAAACAAATTCGCATTTATTTCACGAATGGACCGAGCTAGTCCTTGGACCGAACCAGTCCTTTTGAAACAAGACACAAAAATAATTTGAAGATGAGGCGGATGGAGTTGAATCAATCAAGAAGGCAGCGGCCCAGTACGAGAAGCAAAGTGTGTTTACAACCATATGTGCCGCCAAAAATCCCGCTTCAGAAGGCAGCTATGAAGACACGCAGTGCATTGCTAAACACGCTAAGCCATTCTCCGATGGAGAATATATAAAGAAGGCTTTCCTCAGCAGTTCGTAGGTTATATTTAATGGATTACCAAACAAAGTCACAATCATCTCCAGGATTAAAGACATGCCTGCGAGAAAGTCGCATTACTGATATGGCTGAAAATGTACCGCACCAACAAACTCTTGCATTGAAAGGTGCGTTGCTGTTCAGTGTAGCTGAAAGCAGGGACAGGGATCGCACTAAATCGGTAAGATTGAATACATTTTCTTTTGAGCCCTGGTAATTTTAATACATTTGAACACAGATTGTGTGTGTGTGTGTGTGTGTGTGTGGACAATCTTTTGTCACTCTAGACGGGGAGACGAGAAGCCGCAGTAACGTAATAAGTGCATATTATGAAAATCGTAACAGGCACGGGGGTCTGTGAATTATTTTTAAAATGGCACGGGACGTCCAAAAGGTTGCCGAGCCCTGCTTTATAAGGTCCCTGTTTCTATGTGGTGTTTAAATGTGTGTACTAAAGTAGATCCTCAGACACAGTGTTTCTTCATGTGCCAAAATAAACGTAATCAATGGCAGGCTGTTGTTCAACCGCTGGAGCATTTCGTATGCACCGTTCCATCTCGTGCTGACATCCGTCTTGAGCTTGTGGGTCAGGAGCTCTAACATTTTCTGCTTTGTCTCCAAAGTATGGTTTGCGACCGTACTTCTGTGGTTTGTGACCGTGCCGCCCTCTCCCCATGAGCCTGGCTACTGTTGGCAGGTTTAACGCCCATTGTGAGGCCAGATTGAGCGTGTGAGCGAAACACTTTACGTGCAGGTATCCTGCTAACTGTATGGCAGGTATCCTGCTAACTGTATGGCAGGTATCCTGCTAACTGTATGGCAGGTATCCTGCTAACTGTATGGCAGGTATCCTGCTAACTGTATGGCAGGTATCCTGCTAACCATGTTGGAAGCGTTGTCGGTTACCACCAAGCTTTTGTCGGCAAGCCCCCATTCCTGCACAGCACAGTTCTGCACCAGTCGCCAGTCCTCTCAGAAAATGTGCTGTTATGGTCACATAGGAATCCACTGCCCTTGATCTCCACGCATCGCAAGTTAGTGCAACCTTTTCTGCGGTACTCAACGATTCTTCAACCGTATGCTTCACTTCTCCGTAGAGCTTGGGTACGGCTGTGTCGGTGAAAAAACATTGCGATGGAATCACATACCTGGGTTCCAGTGTCTTTAGCATGTAGCAAAGCCTTTGTTTTCCATAAAGTTGTATGGATGCAGGTCTTTGCACATGAAGTATGTGATGGACTGTGATTTTCTTGGCTCGCTTAGAATTGGGAGGTTGTTTTGTTAACATAAGTGTGTCCAGTGTTGGCAGATTTTTCGGTGGAGCCGATTTGGCTTTGCAGTCGTCGGTTAAGGCCATCTTTGGATGGTGGCACATTCAGGTTCTTTTATTTTATTCGTTGCAATTAATATAACAAAATATCGATACTTGCCGTCCATGTATCAATACAATATTGCCACGCAAAATATCGGGATACTATGCTGTATCGATTTTTTTCCCACACTTGTGTCAGTGCTGCCACTAACGCAGCCTGCAACCAAGATCACTGTCAAACGTCCCTCCATTCATTACTGATAGTTTCCTCAGTGGAGAGCTATCCCGACACGGAAAAGTTGTTTTTCCGATTAAAAAACTTCTTTCTGGATGTAAATCCCCTTTATTGAAGCACGTAGCATCTCACAGGAGACAACTTTACATGGTCTTAAGGAATCGCGACGAGGAGTTAAATCTCAGATTCCATGTGAAGGTTGATGATTGTGATTATATTATTTCTTTATCCTTACGGCAGCAACCCGGTTCGATTCTGGCCCGTGGTCATTTGCTGCATGTCCTCCCCTCTCTCTCCCATACCCTCCTGTCTAACTCCCTGTAACTTCATGAATAAAGCATAAAAATGATAAAGAAACATCTTAAAAAAAAAAAAAGAATTGTGAAACACAGGCAGTTTGGACAGGTGAAACAAGTAAAGTATGATGTGAACAGGTTGAGGATGCTGAGATGGTGGTGGAGGAGGAGGCAGCCAGGGATCCTATTCCTTGTCCACTTAAAAGTAAAGTTGGAAATGTGTGTAGTGAGGCAAAAGCAAGCACAGTGAGTGCAGCCAAACAAACGAAAAGCAGGTGCAGTCAGACAGCAGTGATGGTGATGAGGAGTATATGTCTGACTGCGGTGATGTGTCCCTCATTAAACTGAGTGGTAGCCAGGAAAAAAAGGCTTATACAGTTAAAATGTTAAAATCCTTTCTCCAAGGAACAAAAAACATGTAAGGAGTTAAACTAGAGGAACATTTTCCAGATAAAAAGGTTTTTTATACCTCAGCCAGATTCCACATGAGAAATAGGGAGGAATCAGACTTCACTAATCGGGAAATCTATAGATTGAAGAAACTTAAAGGGGTGATATTTCGACTTTTCCCTTTGCTTTAGAGTGTTATATGCCCCTTTTATACATCTTTATGTCTGGTAAGCTAAAAAAATCAAAGTCCGCGACAGGGAGTATTCGCGCCCACCGAGAACACCCCTCAGTAAGTGCATGAAACAGCTTGTTTGCGCTCAGCTTTTACTGCCGTGACAATGTGACGTAAGACTGTGCAGTGGGAGGTGCTGAAGTGCAGAACTCCCGCCTTCCGGCTGTTAGCCACGCCCTCAAACAAAGCTGTTTACAGCCGTGGCCGGTGGAGTTCGGTTAGCTGTATCGACATCTCGAGAAGATTCTGTTCTCTGTGCGAAAGCAAATTCCCTTTGCATGGACTTCCCAAAGAAGACGACGTGAAGAATGAGTGGTTACAATTAATTTTGACCACCATCCTCCGCAGTTCAACCCCAGCCTTGCATTGTGTTCGCTTCATATTACCGAGGAACCGGGCTTCATATTACTGAGAACCGGGCACCGTACGATGCAGGATTAGAGGAGACTAGACAGCTGGAAGACAAGGAAAAAAACGTTAAGGAAAAAAAGCGACAAAACATGACTGAGAATGAAAGTGATCAAGAGGAGGCAGGCCTACAGGATGAGAAGGTAGTAGCCAGCCCCAGCAACAGGGAGAGGAACACATTGCTGAAGACATCTCTAAGAATGGAGAAAATGAACAGGTGGAGGTACAGGCAGAAGAGGAAATGGTAAAAGGTAAAACACAGGAGCAGAGCAGGCAGACTGGACAGAAAAGGCCTGGCCTCAGGAACCAATCTGACCAGACTGCTATTGAAGTATGTTGTGGAGGAGGAGGAAGATGATTTCTGATGGATGAGGATTATTCTCAAATGTCTGTGAAAAGAAAAATCACAGATGACAGAAAAGATAATGCAAAGTCTAAAACGTTTTGTGAAGAGACTAACCCCCCTCCAGCTGTAGAGGAGAACTCTGATGAGTCTGACAGTGAATCTATCGGTATGTCACAGGCTCAAGGGGATAAGGACATTGGTTACTCCAATGAAAAAATTAAGAGGTTTTTACAGGCGACAAAAGGCCTGAGAGTTAAGGTGGATAAATATTTCCCAAACCTTAAAATATTTGTTGAGTCTGCACAACGTCAAATGAAGAACTCAGGTAAGCTTGGGGAAGAGGGGTTCACAGAGCAGGAAGTGTACCGCCTGAGAAAGCTGGATTTAAAGGTCAAAGCTCAGCTTAATCATGATTTTATTGTTTCTTTTTGCTTGTTTGTATGTAGTGTTTGCTCCCCTCCATCTCATGTTTAATTTAAATATTGGCACTTTAAACCTGAATGGAGCAAGTGATAACCTAAAGAGGGCCTCCCTGTGTGAATTGATGGACATCTAGAGGTTGGATGTACTCATGCAGGAAACCCACAGCGCACAGACAATGAGATTGAATGGAAAAAGGAGTGGAGTGGTGATGTGATTTTATCCCATAGATTTCATAATGATGGGGTGGGTTTCTTTTCTCTAAACAGTGTACACCATGCTCTTATGAGGTGGATAGTACAGTGGAAGTTAATCAGGATTAAGGCACAATATGAAAATTGTATAATGGTTTTTATCAATATATATGCACCAATATGCACCAAATAAGGGTGCTGAAAGAATATTGTTTTGAGAAACTTTGAATGACATAACTAACAGTTGCATTAATGATGAATTTTTAGTTGTGGGAGGTGATTTTTACTGTACAGAAGATGACAAAATAGACAGAAATCACTTAGAACCTCATCCTGCCTCTAAGAGTCGGTTAGTGAGGATGACTTGATCTGACAGATGTACGGAGAAGGTAGTACACCTGGGTACACATTCCAGAAAGTATATTATCCATGGCTAGGCTAGACCGGTTTTACTGTTTTAAGCATCATTTTAGTACTTTTAAGAGTTGTTGTATAGTACCTGTTGGTTTTACTGACCATTGTCTGTTCTTTTTTATAAAGAATACTAAATCAAAAAGCACATTTTGGCATTTTAACACAACCCTGTTAACTGATACTTGTTATAAAAATGCTTTTATTTTCTTTTGGGGAGAATACACAAAAACAAAAGCAGATTTGACATCTTTGCAACTGGTGGGGTGTAGGGAAATGTCAGATCAAGCAACTGTCTCAACAGTACACTCTGTGTCACAAGAGACAGAGCCAGGTCAATGAAAGAACTGGAGATAGATTTGGTGGATCTACAAAGTTTAGCAGATTCCACAGGAGATCGAGGCCATATTAAGGCTCTCACTGAAAACAAATCTGCTTTGGCCAACCTGCTAGGCACTGCAGCACAGGGGGCGTTAGTGAGTTCACGTTTTTTGAACATGACACAAATGGATGCCCCATCTCAGTATTTTTTTGATCTTGAGAAAACAAATGGCCAAAGAAAGCTGATCCATTCCCTTGTCTCCAACTCTGGAAAAACCCTGTCAGAACCCACAGAACTATGAAGATATGCAGCTGACTTTTATGGACTTTTGTATAAAAGTGAACATAAAGATGACCCTTTATTGGCCCAGTCATTCTATATTGGTCTCCCAAAAGCCCAGCCTGACTCCACCCTGGATGCGGTACTTTCTGCAGAAGAGCTACATGCTGCAGTACAGGGCTTGCAGATAAAGTGGTAAAGCTCCAGGTATAGATGGTCTGCCTGCAGATTTTTATAAGGTGTTCTGGTCAGTAATAGGTGTGAATGTTCTTGCCGTATTAAGGGCAGTCTGGCTGGAGGGTGGCTACCTGTGAGTTGCAGGAGGGCAGTGGTAACGCTGATTCCTAAAAAGGGAGATTTACAACAGATCAAAAACTGGAGGCCGGTCTCCCTACTCTGCACTGATTACAAACTCCTTTCGAAGGTTTTGGCCACCAGGTTGGGGTGATGGAGGATCCATGTGGATCAAACCTACTGTGTGCCTGGCAGGTTGAACAATGACAATGTTCATTTCATTAGGGATATTTTGGAAGTCTCTGGCTCATTGGAAATAGATTGGTCTTATTGGGAATAGATTGGTCTTATTTTCATGGACCAGGAAAAGGCTTTTGACCGGGTTGAACATCAGTATTTGTGGCAAACACTTCAGGCATTTGGTTTCAACCCAGGTTTCATAGCCATGATCCAGGTTCTGTACAGGGACATTGACAGTGTACTAAAGATTAACAGTGGTTTGAGTGCCCCTTTTAAGGTGCAGCGCGGCATACACCATGGCTGTGCTTTATCAGGTATGTTGTACTCAATTGCAATAGAACCGTTTTTACATAAAATAAGAAAATATCTGTCTGATTTGTCAATACCAGGGTGAAATGTTTCTTTTAAAATATCAGCCTATGCAGATGATGTAATATTCTTTGTCAAATATCAAGGAGACATTGACGTCTTAACCAAGGTAGCAAGTGATTTTAGTTTGATCTCCTCAGCAAGAGTCAACTGGGAAAAGAGTAAGGCTGTTTTAGTTGGGGAAGGTCTAGCTAGCCAGATAATCCTACCAGGAGGGTTGACATGGAGAACAGGGGGGTTAAAGTACTTGGGTGTTTTTATAGGGAATTAAGACTTTGTAAATAAAAACTGGATGATGTTTTGGATAAAGTAGAGGGACTGCTAAAGAAGTGGAGGTGGCTTCTATTGCAATTGTCCTACAGGGGTCGAGTACTGAATTAATAATATTGTTGCTTCAACCCTGTGGCATCGTCTTGCCTGTGTATATCCCCCACCAAACCTGCTGGCTAAGATTAAATCAGTCTTAGTGATTTATTTTTGGGACAAGCTTCACTGACTTCCACAGAGCGTTCTTTGTCTCCGCAAAGAAGAAGGAGGCCAAGGACTTGTGCATCTGGCAAGCAGGGGTGCCACCTTCAGAATGCAGTTCATCCAGAAACTACTAACAGGGCCAAAGGACCTTGTCTGGAGACCCCTGGCATGTTCTGTTCTTAGAAGTTTTGGTGTTTTGGGATTAAACATCTCTTTGTTTTAAATGGATTTTAACTTCAAAGATCTCAAGTATGTAACCTTTTAAGAAAAAAATAGTGGACTCTTCATCGTCTCTACACTGGCTGCTTAATGAGCCTGTGGTGCTGGGAGGTCGGCTAGCTGGCGACTATGTAACAGCACTCTTGAAATGACTGTGTGCTTCAAAAGTTACAACTTAAGGGAGTGTAGTAAAGCTGGCTGGTCCGGACTTGGATGATACTGCAACTTTGGGTGCACACCTACGAGTAACATCATCTCGGTTCACTCGGCAGCTGCTGGACAACTGGAAACATCAGCTGACTGGTGATGAATGCATCCTTCTAAGGTCCTACTGTCATGGTGCTAGTTGGCCTAATTGTAATGATCCTTTCCCTTCTTTGAAGCTTCTTCCTGATTTTAAAGACTGCTCAGGGCTGTTTTTAAATACTGGTAAAGTGTTGTATTTGAACAACTTTGCCAATCAAGTGCCCAACAACATGTGTGTGAAGATTCTAAACAAAGCTAGGCTGAATGGTCGGTCTGTCCCTGGAGGGCTCACTTGGGCCTGAAGGAGGACGTCAGACCAGAGTGGAGGGTGCTCAACAAACCACCGTTGACAAAGAGGACTGGTGATCTGCAGTGGAGAGTTCTGCATGGGATTGTTGCGGTTAGCTCTTTTATTTCTTTATTAAACCCCAGTGTGTCAAACATATGTCTGTTCTGTACACACAGAGAAACGTTTTTTCACTGTTCTTTATAGTGTGACCGGCTAACGCCTCTTGTCCTGCTGCTAACTAGGTTTTTTATGTTTGGAGAAGTCTTTTCAAAACACAACTTCATTTTTGGTTTTAAATACAGTAAAATGTTCAAACACAAAAGTGCTCTTTTAAACTTTGGTCAAGCTAAGATGGCAATTTATCTCAGCCGAAAAAGAAGAGTAGCGAACTCCCTGAGTATTGATGCACAGTTGTGGTTTACCTGACTGGTAAGGTCCAGGATGAAGGTAGATTTAAGGTATTAAGGAATAAGGAAATGCAGGACATAGATTCTTACACATCTGGGTTACAGAGGAGCACTATGCTCTGTTGAGGAAGGAGAGCTTGGCTTAAATTAATGTTTGTTATTAGGTGAGTGCTGCATGCAGTGCTCAACTATTGTTCTTCATAGGCTTTATTCTTTATTATTCTATAATATATATAATATACCAGTACTTTGGCACTCAACTCGTCATACATTTTTTTAGCTAGAGACCATTGGAATTTTAAAATGTTCAGCCTTCATTGGAATCGACTGCTCGCACTTTTCTAACTAAAAGATTTTATAGTTTTTGAAATAATAAACTTTTAAAACCTTATATTTTATAATGGAAGTCAATGGAAGGACGGCAAAGCTGTCCTCCCATTCTCTGACACTTCAGACTTTGCATCTCAGTCAATTGTTAACCTTTAAACTTCGTTCAAACATTTAAACATCACTCTTTCTCCTTCAGTCATTAAACAGATTTTCGATATTATTTATACTTTTTAAGAGTTTTGGTTTTAAACCCGCTTCGTATATTTTCAGTTGGTCTCCTTGACTTCTGTTGAGCCCTGCTTAAAGCGTGATAACGTCAACCGCTCTAGCCCACGGTGGCTATCACAAAAGCTAAACATTTCGGACGTTGCGGAGCCTCACAACGTCTGTCACGGACCTGCTAAATGTATGTGCGCCCTCTAGTGGTTAATTCATTTTACCTCAAGTTGTTTAACACGAAGTAGCTCTCAGTGAGGACGTGTTTTAGTTGTCTTCCAGCTGCAAGGGAGAGTATTCATTTTAGTTCGGTAATCCTGATTCTCCCTTATATTTGTAGCCTTTAAGACTGCATCATCTGTAAGTATCCAAGTTAATATGCAGTTATATACAATATTATTACTTTATTGTTGTGAAATTAGCTCTGTATAAAGTTCGCCAGGCAGTTAGCATTTTCGCTAGCAACTTAGCATGCTAACTCCATTCATTTTAGTTAGGCTACTGTCGTCAGCTATTCAATGTACGTTGTATATGTTATTTTGTTTAATTCTGTGATATTGTTGCATAATGTATCTTTATGTAATGTAGACTATTGTAGTACTATTACTCGTGAGTCACTTAATCATATAATATATATATATACACGGAGACAAGGATTCAGTACGAGCTGATCTTTACTGGCGCTCAAATCACCGACCAACATACATAGTCAAACAGAACACAGCAGCAGTGACAGTCGAGCACCGAGTGCTCGATCCAATATACCACATCCCTCTTTTCCAACTGAGAAGTGGCCCACGTATAAGTTACCTCAACCATTAACTCTTCAGTAACCATTAACTCTAAGGCATCAACATTGATTAAACCTTTTCTACATGCATATTTCAATTATCAATAAAGCATGTTTTCAATTAACAAATGGCTTTCATTAATCACCACAAACCACTTTCCTGTTAAGCATTCTGTTGGGTAAATCATGTAAACCTATTAACATTTTTTTTAACATTTCCAGTTAGGCACTCCTTATTCTCTTCTCCTTTCCTTTTTTTTTATTTTTTTTTAAATGACACACGTAGTGAATGATGACATAAAATGTCTGTGAGATCAGTCACTGTACCTGGCAGGGCGTCTAACCGCTCTGCCACTCCTGGTGTAGCATGTGGGTGTGCTGTCCATAGTCACAGGAGGAGGGTTGTGTGGTGGAGGGTCTTGTGGTGGTGAGTCCACTGACACAGGTGTCTGAGAAGGTTGCACCTCTGAGTCCAAATGTTCATCATCAAGGTCAGTGCCTCTGAACAAGCTGGGGTGTACCTTTCTCAGATGTCGCCTGTTCCTCTTTTGTATCCTCCCTGCCGGTGTCTGCACAGTGTAGGAGCGTGGTTCATCTCGTTGTCGGATGACAACCGCAGGCTCCCAGCCGCGTCGTGTCTGCATGTGCACTGTATCTCCTGGGGTCAACACTGGCAGTGGCTTTGCACGCTGGTTGTCGTGTTGCTTTTGGCGGGACTGCAGGTCCTGTATTTTGTTGTGAATATGCTGTGGGGCTAGGGGACTGTGCTGGGACTGTTTCAGCACGGCACTGGAACATGGTAGTGTGCTCCGTAGAACTCTTCCCATCAACATTTGTGCAGATGACCCGTTCAGTCCTGTCACTGGTGTGTTTCTCAGTGACAGCAACACCAGATGTGGGTCAGTGCCGGTCTGCGTTGTTTTCTTCAGCGCATGTTTTACAGTCTTTATGGCCCGCTCAGCCATTCCATTTGAAGAGGGAAAACCTGGGCTGGAGTGTGTGAGCTTGAACTCCCATGAAG
>OOFG01106291.1:0-12471 GCA_900323295.1 Molva molva | reverse complement strand
ATGACGTCACATGCCGACGTGGGGTTAGCGGACGGGGGAATATACACAGCCACAGCAATAGCATGTGAGAATTCACGGGGTAAATAATAAGGACGGAGACCCACAGCTAACAGTTCAATATCCGGGCTGCAGAAGCGGTCTTTGATGGTAATGTGACCAGGATTGCACCACCTGTTGTTTACAAAAACGGCAAGCCCCCCTCCTTTGCGCTTACCGCTCTTAGTGCAGTCCCTGTCAGCCCGGACAGTGTGGAAACCCTCGGTGGAAACATTGTGGTCAGGAACATCCGTGTGTAGCCATCATCAAGAAAATCATCAAACTACACTCCCGGTATTCCTGATGACTCCGGGTTAGCGCTGTAAGCTCGTCCATCTTATTCCCCAGTGATCTCACGTTGCCCATGATGAGAGATGGGAGACACGGCTTGTATCTCTTCCTCTCCATAAGTCTGCGATGTTTCGTTCCTTTCCTCCGCCGTAGCGATCCTTTCCCTCTGCATCCCCGGTATGTCTTCCTCCAAAGTTCAGCAGGGGTATCCTCTGTCACCGTAGCCAAGCCGGCCGGCCTCAGCTCCATCAGCTGATCCCTGGCGTAAACAATGCGGTGCTGCAAAAGGATGTCCTTGCGTCCCTTGATACTGACAGTGATTGACAGAGTTGCAGAGAAGAGTGAATTAATGAAGAAACTGCATTTGTAAGGTGAGATTTATGATAAATAAATTTGTGTTAAATTAGTGGATTAAAATAAATAAATACATTTTTTTGACAGAAAGTAATGTGATTATTGCTTTGCTCTCTGCTCGATGCTCTCCTCCTCTCTCAGGGTGCCCTTGCTGCTTTCAGTTGCTCAAGTTCGTAATCATCCAATTTCATTGCCTTGCTACGTATTCGTTCTTGAGGATTATCGGAGGTCCATTCAACATGTTCTCAACCAGTATGTATATCAGACTTGTCTAGCTCTATTTCTTTTTTTATGTGTTCTTGCTGACATCCACTTGGATGGTCATGAAGCCTACTACTTTTACAGAGTGACTAATGAATACAACTATCTATTATTGCATTATTTTAAAGACACCAATACTGTCAATGTACATTTTTGAAACTCTCATTCTCACTGTTCTCTTGACCCACCTGGCCTCTCTTTCTCTCCCCTTAGGGCATATTTGGAGTGAAGGTTTGCCTTTCCCTGATGTGGAGTTCACATGTGTTCTTTTTCTTTCATTGTGAGTTTACTAAATAGCTCTTATTTTAATTCTAG
The DNA here is from genome assembly GCA_900323295.1 of Molva molva. NCBI lineage: Eukaryota > Metazoa > Chordata > Actinopteri > Gadiformes > Lotidae > Molva > Molva molva. Next base: position 11,214 of record OOFG01106291.1, on the reverse strand, counting down.
AAGAGACAGTATCAGATTAATCTAGCATATCTGACCTCACCTCTGCTTTCTGTCTCCCTTGGAGCACCAAGGTCCATGCAGCCTTTTGTCTCAGCATATGTAAGTACAAAATAAGCTATTATCTCTCTGTTCACCTAAAGATTATTTAAACTATACCTTAACTGATCCCTGCTCTTTCTTTCCTTCTCTGCCTGTCCCTGCATCTCTCTCTTTCTCTCTCTCATTCTCTCTGTTTTTCATACTTTAAGGTGCCACTTTGAGGAGCTCTTTATTTTACATGGATCTATGGTCTTACTGTAGGCCTAATTGTCTTATTTGTATAAACAGTATATTTCATTAAACACTGAAAATACATCTCTGGCAGTGTTTCTTTGACAACCACTTTCATTTCAAGATGGGAATTGTGGCACTGTGGCCATCTCTCCCAAGATGAAAGTCTCTGTGAGTAGTGAAAGCGTATCATTTTTTGACATGGTTACTCTCTTCCATGTAGGCTACTGCGCTTTATTTTAATTTTTTAAACAACACAATGTGTGCATATATCCTCTGGTATGTCGTGTGCCTCCGCATATTGTATAAATAATCATGGTGGGCCGCCATGGCCAAAAATGCCAGGGCCATTTTTTGGTCCCAATCCAGCCCTGGGCCAGGTTCTTATGCTCCGTCCACATATCCGTCCACATAATGAATGGATGCGTGGCTCCCTCTAGCCAACGTCTCCACTCCTCCAGTGCCAGTTTAACCGCCAGTAGCTTGCGGTTTCCCACATCATAGTTTTGCTCTGCCGGGGACAAGCGACGTGAAAAAAACGTGCAGGGATGCGTCTTCCCGTCTGTGGCGTAACGCTGGGACCAAACTGCCCCCACGGCAATATCTGAGGCGTCTCCCTCCACTATGAAGGGCAGAGAGGATTCAGGGTGTTTCAGGATGGGTGCCGCGGTGAATGTATGGTCCGCCTCCAGGGACCATGAAAAAAGCGTTGGGTTCTTACATGCGCTAAAATTCCTAATAAAACGTCTATAGAAATAAGCAAACCCTAAGAAGCGCTCCACCTGTTTAACTGAGGACAACTGGGGCCAGTCCACGGTTCTTAATAGTGATCCTGTTCAGTCCCCTGTAATTGATACAAGGACGCTGTCCTCCATCCTTCTTGGCCACGAAGAAGAACCCCGCAACGGCGGGGGATGTGGAGGGACGAATACGGCCCGCCGCCAGGGCCTTCTCAATGTAGGCTGACATAGTTAGGGTCTCGGGGTGAGATAGGGAGAATAATCTTCCTCAGGGAGGCGTGGTTCCCGGTAGAAGGTCTATGGCGCAGTCATAAGGTCTATGGGGGGGTAAGTCCTTCGCGCATGCCTTGCGAAAAACCGCCTCCAGTTCCCATTACTCCCTGGGAATACTTGACAGGTCGGTAATGATATTACCCTCCGAGGCCTCTACCCTACCAGTGAGGACGATAGCTAGACATTTGGGGAGGCTGGACTGTGGAACTTGGGGTTGCCTAGGTGTAGGTTGTCCTTCTGGACAATTTGGCCCGCAGACCAGTCAATGTGATAAGTATGGGTCGCTAACCAGGGGTGACCGAGTACTAGGGGGGACTCAGGAGAGTCAACAATAAAAAACAGAATAGTCTCTCTCTGCCTACCTGCTACCTGGAGAGGGCTAGTGCAGTGCGTAATAGTACCCAACCCCAAGGGTCGGCCATCCAGGGCTATAACAGGGACAGGTTCAGAGAGAGGTTGTAGGGGAACAGCCCACTCCTGGGCCAGGAGTGGGTCCATGAGGTTCTCCGCTGCCCCAGAGTCAATGAGAGCGTGAATGTGTAGAGTACAGTGGGCTCACTGTACCACGACTAGGAAAAAGGTACGGCGATCGTGCTGGTAGAGGGGGGCTGCCAACTCTCTATCACCCCTCCTGTGACGAGCGAGCCCGACCATTTCCCGGACACTCCGGGCAGGCGAGCCAATGATGACCTGAGTGCGCACAGTATAAACAGAGGCGCTGCTTCTCCTCCGGAGAGAGTAAATTCTCCAAGTTGCATGGGTTCCGCCTAAGGCGTCAGCCCTTGGAAGCGGTACGTAGAGCCTGAGCTGGGTGGAAGACTATGGAAGTTTTTATTGGACTTTATTATGTGTAACCCACAGAAGACGATTCACGTTTCGTGTACCGCGATCCACAAATATTTGGTAGTTGTGCCTCGTAAAATGATATCCCCACGGATATTTAGCGATCCACAAATGCACATTTACTTATGCCTCGTAAAATGTTATTCACACGGATATTAAACGATCCACAAATACATAATGTCCGCTTGTGTCTTGTAAAATTAAATCCACACTCACTTTTACACATTTGTGGATCGCATGGCTTTTGTGAGTTGCTAAATTTTCTTGGTGGATTTTTGTGTCCCACTGTTGAGCTGTAAAATGTGAATGCGCAAGACTTGAATATGATGCGTAACCCACAGCAGACGATTCACGTTGCGTGTACCGCAATCCACAATCATTTGTCACTTGTGTTTTGCAATCAAGATCCACAAACTCATTTTAACTCGTCTTCTTAAATTATATCCACTCTTACTTTCAGAACAGATTACGTCAAGAGAACTCGTCTACACGCATTTGTGGATCTCGTCGAGTTTTATCCAATGTGTACCGCAGCTGATCCGCAAAATCTGGCTGCGTACATAGCATACACCTATAGAGGGCGATATGTGCATCTGTAGGCGGCAATATATCTCCAAGGCTATTTCAAAGTCACTGTCGTAATTTAGTTTTACAAATACACAATAAAACAAGGGTTATGTCGTATAGATTATTAATGGTCCCAGAATAAATAATATATCTAGCATATCTAAAGGATTCCAATGGTAATTTGTAAACGTTTTTTTCAGCACACAAGCTGGTTGAGGGGTAACAATTTGGAAATGGGGGGGTCAAATAACTTACTGTTCATTTTTTTAAACTACTGTAACTATTTTATTATTATCGGGTATGTATGACCTACTGTGTACAATAGGCTCAGTTAATGGAACAATCCAGCCTGCCCCGCTAGGGAAGGCAGTGGTTCACCCCAACTGAGTATAAAATGTTTGTTTGCTTAACCCTGTAAAGCCCAAATATAGAAAAACATTAGCAAAAAAATTTTGACCTTTCAGATGTTGTAGGAGGCCTATGGTGTAGAAATGAAAGAGTTTTCACATTTTTGTAAGTTTTTAGGGAAATGTAATATTGCAACATTGGGCCTAGTTGGTAGCAGAATTTCTGTATTTCTACTCACATTGTCTGAATAAGTATAGTGAACAACCAAGGGTTCATTTGCAGGATTGATTGCTTACTTAGCCCCATATCAGTATATAGCATGAATAATCATCAATAGTCATATTTTTATGAAGTCATTTTTTAAAAGAAAATAAACAGGATAAAAACATATTTACATAAGGACATTTGTCTTAATCCAAGTGTTTACATTTCTTGACTTAGACTTGTTCATGTGCAACATACAGACTCCAGACATTTGTACTAGGCCCATTTTCAGGCACATACCAATCAGTTTCTTCATTTCCTTTGTGTTGGTGTTTATGGATGTTCCGTTCTTTTGAAAGCTGTACTCATTAGTGTTGGTTGCCAGAGCCTGTATCATCTTCTGAAACAAACTTCTGGAAGTACACCAGTGGTGTGTGAAGGGAAATGACATCACCTGTGATATCTGGACCAGAAAAATCAGTATTGGGACTGATAAAATCTTTTTTCAGCCAGCGATACCTGTCACGGGGCTTGGTCTGTTTGTTTGATTGGGGCTCGATGTCCACATAATCACTGACTGGTCGGTCATTGGGTTGGTGGTTTTCTTTGTCAACAGGCATCTTCATCTGCCTCTTCTTCACTCATCAGTGTCACTCGTTTCCATCTCAAAATCGCTTTCTCCTTTTTGGATGGCAGCAATCACATCCTGCACACTGAATCTTGGACCTCTTTGCTGGTGGCATTCTGAAATGGAAACAGTAATAAGTAAATACATAGATATGTATGTGCTTTTTATATTGTTATAGATTACTTGAAGGAATAGAGAGGGTGGTGGAACAAGTGTTCATTCTGTCTGGCTTAGCCTATTATCATACTAAAAGGAATGTATGCACCACCCCCTTCCAGGTGTCCCGATGCAACAAGCATCTGAATCCTATTTACATTGTACACTTGTCACACGATACTACCTGGCTTAGCTTATTATCATACTAAAAGGAATACATACACCCCCACATGCAGGTAAGCCAATGTAACAAGCATCACTTATAGTGTCACACAATACTGTCCGGCTAACGATAATAGGCTAATCATACTAAAAGGGAAACATCCAAGTGACCCAAAACATTCCTGGGAAAAACAGTTTCTGCCAGAACCAGAGAAGAGTTAAATGTATTTTTTAAACTGATAAGATACAGGTAGAGTTTAAAATATTGCTACAGATAGTCACATACTATCAGAAATAATGGATTTATTTATTAAATTCTAGTCTGAATTCAAAATCTTAACAGAAGACCCATTTAGAACTTAGTTATAGTGAATTATCAAATGAATTATATTTCTATTTGTGTTTTATTTCCATATATGAACATATAAGTGTGACGTCCCCATGTAATGTGTAAGGTGCACCTGCTATTTTGACTACCATCCTGGCCCAGCGTTGTATAAAAGACATTGCAACAAAGACAAGCAGCTGAAAATTAAATTTTGATGACTGTATTCAACAATAACCAAATATGTACATGTTCTAGACATTGTAATAAACACAAAAATATATATTAGGCGTTTAACTTACTTGAATCTGACAAATCCAGTCCAATAAAACAAAGATGTTGCTTGATCGAAGATTTGGAGGTTGCGTGAGTTCGTGGCCAAAGGGCGGGACCTATAAACACATTTACTACCCAACAACATTGTGAGGCTGAACAACAGGGCCCATTGACTATGTAAATGTGGACTTACAAAAACATTTACTAACTTTTTTAGGATAGCCTAAAGTGATGTAAAATTACAACGTGGGGCCTTACAGGGTTAATGCATGCTAAACATGTTAACAGACATTGCACCGTTACTTAGTTTAAATTACGAACACAGTAGAATAACAAATCCAGCATCTTCTCATCACCGAAATTGGAGATATTTGCCGTCTACAGATGCACATATCGCCCTCTATAGGTGTATGCTATGTACGCAGCCAGATTTTGCAGCCCTTTTTATTTTACGGATCAGCTGCGGTACACGTTGGACAAAACTTGAGATCCACAAATGCGTATAGACGAGTTCACATGTCGTAATCTGTTCTGAACGTATGTGTGGATATAATTTTAGAAGACACAAGTTAAAATTGTGTATTTGTGGATCTTGATTGCAAAGCACAAGTGAAAAATGATTGTGGATTGCGGTACACGCAACGTGAAAAATCTTCTGTGGGTTACGCATATTCAAGTCTTGCGCATTCACATTTTAGAGTTCAGTGGGACATATTGGACAAATCCACCAAGAAAATTTAGCAACTCACAAGAGCCATGCGATCCAAAAATGTGTAAATGAGTGTTGATTTAATTTTACAAGACACAGGCGGACATTATGTATTTGTGGATCGTGTAATATCCGTGTGAACAACATTTTACGAGTAAGAAGTACAAAATGTGCATTTGTGGATCGCTAAATATCCGTGTGGATATCATTTTACGAGGCACAACTACCAAATCTTTGTGGCTCGCGGTACACGAAAAGTGAATCGTTTTCTGTGGGTTACGCATAATGAAGTCCAATGAAAACTTCCATAGAAGACGAAAGGTTCCTCTGGTTGTCTCTCTCGCGCCTTCTCTCCCGACGCCTGTTGTCCTTCCTCACTGCGAGGTCGATGAGGGCGTCCAATTGTAAAGGTAGCTCCTGGGAAGCAATCTCGTCCTTCACCTCCGAAAGACCCTGGGCGAACAGGACGGCCAGAGAGCGCTCCTCCCATACTCTCTTGCAAGAGTGCGAAACTCGATGGAGTACTCAGCCACCGAGCGGTCGCCCTAGTGACAGGTGGCGAGTCTCCGACCCTCTTCGTGTCCCGACACAACCCGATCAGTATCGAACACCTTGCGAAACTCTTCAAATTAAGCGATCGACATTAAGGTAGATCGGAGTCTGTTTCTCCCACTCTGCAGTGGCCCAAGAGCGGGCCCGACCGTTCAGCAGGGCGATGATTTATGCCACTCGGGATTGTTCCGTAGGAAAGGATGAGGGTTGTAGGCTGAAGGCTAGGGGGCACTGGGTTAGGAACTCCCTGCAGTCCTGCTGTCGTATCGCTCCGGCGGGGGTAGGGGAGGCTCCCGCGTAGTCACCGGCGAGGGGAGATGAACCGCTGCTGTAGCCTCTGTGCTACCTGAGGCCTGGGGTACACTCGGCAGGGCATCCAACATTCTCTGCATGCGATGTTCAATTCGCAGAGATTCTTGTTGATCTAATGGTTTGGTCATGCTGGGACAGCGTCGCTCCCTGCGCTGCCAACGCGCCGCGGTATTGTGCGGCTTCAGCTGGATCCATTTGTGGCTGAAACTTCTGTTACGATTGGGGTAAGGTGTGGACACAAATGCGGTGTGAAAAAAAGGGGCAGCAAGCAGCGATGTGGTGTAAACAAAAATACTTCTTTACTTAAGTGATTGGCAGGCACAATACAAAAACTGTATTTTACGCAAGACTTTACGCGAGAAAATAAAGTTGAGAAACAAGTCTCCAAAACGCTAACTGAAATAGGCGGATAACTCACGGGCTTAACAATAAACAACAGAGAACCACGTTCTCGCAGGATTAGTAGATCGCACCTGACTCGTATACAACTGAGACACAGGACTTACGTTGAACAAAGATTTGTGAAGTTTCAGCAGGGAGTGAGGGGAGCAGAGGGAATAAATAGGCATGACAAATAAACACAGGTGCAGATGATCAGTTCATAATAGTATGGTGTCCGATAAGGATATAACAGTGCGTGGCCGGAGTAGAGCGCCTAGAGGTCGCTGCAGCCCCGCTGTGTAACAGCATTGGAAAATAAATCATATTTTTTACCCTCGTTCCTGTCTCGTTACATTCTCGTTCCTGACCGAACACCTGTGGCAGTTCAACGTCCAGGAGCCCAGCCTAGTTACATTAATTTTATACACTGCACTGTTTTACATACTGAGAAAAAAATAAACAACTAGATATTTTTACTTCATGATTGGTAATTTGACACACAAAGTTAATAATAATAATATAATAGGTACTCAGTAGATAATAATTACATATAAATTCTCTCTAAATTCCTCCCAAAGTCTGCTCAGTAGGTCGTACTTACCCTGTAATAATAGAATAGGTACCCAGTAGTTAACTACTTTATAATTCTCTCTAAATTCCTCCCAAACGTCTAGATTATTGATCAGTTGGTCGTACATACCCTGTAATAATAAAATAGGTACCCAGTAGTTAATAATAACTACAACATAAGTTATTTGTAAGATCCCGAGTTGTTACCCCTTCATTCCATAACTTAACATCTTGTTTCCCAGTACCTACATATAAGTATTGGTACGTACTGAATTGGTACACCGTTAGTACAAAATATTACACCGTAACTACAGAGTAATTACGCATTACGTTGCGGGCTGTAATCTAAAGCAATTAATTCTTAGGACAAGTCATGCGCCAGTAGGAAGGAAAACACTTAACATAAATTGTGCCTTCGCCTGTGCAGATTCATGATGGTCACATCCTGTATGTCAGGTTACAGGACTGCAGAGATAGAACGTTCAGTCAGTCGCACTATGTTGCTGTCTTTCACACATCCCTTCCTTGGATCAGATTACAAATTATGACGCAGCCATGCCTATTCGGCACGCTGCATGGACAGCCTTTTCCAAAATAATCATAACCGTTATACATAGGCTAATATGATTCAAAAGGCCTATGTTGCAAACTCTATTCAAAAATGTTTTTTGTAGATCGACATTTGTAGTTCTATAAAGATCGACATTTGGGGTCATAGTGTGAATTTAAGAGCTGGGCACATAGATTTGACGATGTTTGGGATGCCTGTTGAAAGTGAAAGCCTTGAGTTGAAAATGGAGAGCGGAGAGGGAGTAGGCGAACATTCTGCTTCTTCCCAGAATGAAAGAATAGCCTTTGACGGCCTCAAAAAGTTCCTGCGATTTAAGCCCACAACACTTGGAGAAAGAGATTTCACACACACACACACGCACACACACACACACACACAATGTATGTTGACATTTACTTTATTTATTTACTTGTTCTATGGCATTTTAATTGTCTTAGATAGGGCTACTTGTTTTTCATGTTTTGTCCTGTGATGTGTGCTGGCTGCAATAAGAATAAATAAGAATTACGCGTAAAGGATAATAAAGATATTTGGAATCTAGTGATAATTATTGATAATAATAACATTGATTCTGTTGTCTCCCAACAGGCAATTTAAGTAACAATTGGGATCCTCATGGCACTGACAGTAATTACGTATTTGGCTGTCAAATTTTACTTCGTGGCATTAGCAGTCGTTTACTGGGGAATCTTCGTTGTAAGTAACATTTTAGGTGAAGTCTCAATGCATTCTTTCAGCTACAGCTACTCTTGAGTAACCTATATAATAGCAAAAACCATTACCCTATCTGTTTTGATCGATGATATTGTGGCAAGCAGCACGGGAATGACCAGACGGGAGACCAGGTTCAAAGCAGGTTGCAACTCTTGTGCCTCATACACCGCACAACCCCGAGAGTTTCCATCTCCTGGACCTTGTCCTCCATCGCCTGACGTTTGGCCCGTCGGCGGCTGGGCCGAGCAGGGCCGGTGTGGATGGCGGGCTGCCCCGTCCACCTGCAGTCCTCCAGCAGCCTCAGCTGCCGACACTGCTGCGGCTCGAGGTCGACCCTGCTGCGCAGCCACAGCACATGGACGGCCTCGGCCCTCTCGGTGGCGGGAAGGGTGGCAGTCGCAGGGCTGCCGGTGATGTGTGGCCCGGGCGGCAGCCTGGGCTTCCGGGGCTTCCTGACTGCATCCTTCCTCTGCCCGGACTGGAGCGCCACGGTCTCCACGCCGAGGGTGATGGCCGCCCCCGACACATCGACCTGGGCTCCCCAACGGGTCAGCAGGTCCAGGCATGCACGGGTCGTGGATGTCTGCAAGCCAGAACTCGTGCTCCACCTCCCGGTCTCCCACCCGGACAACCAGCCGCTTCCTCCCCCTCATCCTGGTCTCCGCTCCCTTCACCGTCGTCAGCCTGATGTTGGTTGGTGTCCATGCCCCTGGGAGGACGCCAGGACGCACCAGGGAGATGGTCAACCCGGTGTCTACCAGGGCCCGGCAGGGTCGACCATCGAGGCTGCAGCCAACATACAGGCCCCTGACACGGCCCGGTCCACCAACCAGGGCGCACCGACCATGGAGAGGCTGGAGTGGTGGTCCCCTCACTGGGCCACTCTGCCGTAGGGCTCTGGCTCGGGGTGCCGGCGCAGGGCAGATGCGGGCCAGGTGGCGAGGCTCACCATACCAATGGCAGCAGCGGTCGGTCAGCCCAGACCAGGCCTGGCAAACCTCCTCCGCTCCCGCCAGACCTTCCTCACAGTCCACCTGCCGGACGTGCGGTCGGGAGGCAGTGGACAGCTGCTGGCTGGGTTGGGTGGAGAGCTCCACCTCCGCCCGTTCTGCCTCCTCGAGAGCCCCACCAAGGGACTCGGGCCTGGTGAGGCAGACATGCTGCCGCAACCGCTCCGGCGTAAGCCCCTGCAGGAAGGCGTGGAGGGCCAGATCCCCCCGTGCAGCAGCGGGGAAGTCTTGATACCCACGTTGGGCATGGAGGTCGACATCGGTGGCGTAAGCCCCCAGGCTCTCCTCCTCCTGGCGGCGGCGACCAGCTAGCTTCTCCCGGCTCTGGTCGCTGAAGGTCCGCTGCCCGAACCGCCTCTCCAGTGCCCTGGTCAGTGCCTGGAGGTCTCGCTGCTCCGCTGGGGCCATGTCGAGCAGCACCCGCCATCCCTCCAACACCAGGGCAAGGTGGATGACCCCTGCTCCCCTGCCGTTGTGCCACGCAGCAAGCTGGAACTGGGCCAGGTACCAGCGGCGTCGCCCCAGAGAACTTGGGCAGCTTAGCCGGTGTCCCGGCCACCAGGGGGCGGTCGACAGCTGCCAGTTCACCGGCGATTCCGGCTGCGGCCACTAGGGGTCGCTGCGCCCCCGTCGTGCAGGGCTCCTTAAGGTGCGTTCACACCAAAAAAGAAGACGCGGCGCGAATCCATACAAAGTCAATGCAAAGACGCAAATTTTCCACCAAAAAAACCTGCGGCGTGAATTGATGAATGGCGCGGCGCGAACACCCTGGTTCACGCAAATTTTACTCGCACGAACAACCTGGTTCACGCGGATTTCACGTGATTCTACTCGCGTGATTCTACTCACACACTTTGCTTGAAATATTTGAACTTTGCCGTGAATTTCGCTTGATGCTTGGTCGTGACAGCCAATCAGCGTTCACTCCCTGAAGTCCAGACTAAACCGCAAAATGGAGGAGAAGTTAATTGTCGCAGTGTGCAGACTCCCGGAGCTGTACGACAACACGGCAAAAAAATATAAAGACCGAACAGTAAAGGCAAGGGCCTGGAGGACGGTTAGCGACGAAGTTGGGCTATCTGGTAAGTTTTGAAAATTAGTTTTTGTTACTTTATTCCAGCTATTAATTGTACTTTACTATGAACCAAGTTAGCACAAGCAGTTAGCATTCAACAGTTCAGTTCGGATTTCACAACGTATGTTAAGGGGAAGTAGAGCGAGTAGACCCAAATGCTCAACACAGAGAGACACTGACACAGAGAGGAAATGATAAGGGGTTTACCGTGGGCAACAAATACTTAAAGGCAGGGAACAGGGCGAGGGGCTCAGCGACAGGCGGGTAGTCGGACAGGGGAGGGTTCGGCAACAGGCAGGTAGTCGGACAGGCGAGGGGCTCAGCGACAGGCGGGTAGTCGGACAGGCGAGGGTTCGGCAACAGGCGGGTAGTCGGACAGGCGAGGGTTCGGCAACAGGCGGGTAGGCAGGCTGGACACAGGGAGAAGAAGGTTAAGCGACAGCGACGGAACACTAACACTAACAATATGGACACAAGGAAGGGCGAGGGACGGAGTACTAACTGTGTAGTGTAAACAACGATCTAGCG
>OOFG01106289.1:0-23025 GCA_900323295.1 Molva molva | reverse complement strand
ATGGGGGGGGGGTAATGTAATTAACCAGCGAATGGGAGGACGAGATGGAGAGATGAGCCTGCAGTATTTGGCGTGGCAGTGGGGTGGTGGTGGTGGTGGTGTTGGTGGTAGTGGGGTGGTGTCACTGGTATTTTACAGAAGCTGGAGCTCCCACTGAACGACAGCGCCCTGTATATCTCGCTGCTGAAATGTCATCCACTCTCTTAGGCGCAATTAGGCGAAATAAAAGTCCAGCCAGTCAGCCTTTTGGGATGACGATTTAAATATTTATTTTTTAGTGGTGACGTTGTGACTCAGGAGTAATGTATAAACAAGAGACGTGCGCCTCCTCCGCGCACAATCATGTTTTATGACATCTCGGCCCGTGTATTTGAACAGCCCTCGGCTCGCACACATTGTTTCTTGAAGCTGAGAGAGAGAGATAGACAGGAGAGAGATAAGAGAGAGAGAGAGAGAGAGAGAGAGAGACATGAGAGAGAGAGAGAGAGAGAGACATGAGAGAGAGAGACATGAGAGAGAGAGAGAGAGAGACATGAGAGAGGAAGAGAGTGAGAGACAGGAGAGAGAGAGAGAAAAAGACAGGAGAGAGACAGGAGATAGAGAGGGATGAGAGAGATACAGAGCAGAGGATAAGAGAGGTTAAACATAGAGATTCATTATCACTGTGGTGTGAGCCGAGCGCATCACCCCCTCCCCCCGTCGGTTGCCGCGGCCCTGGTTCAGTACTGTGAACTAAAACACTTGCATGTCAAAGACAATCAAGGAAAAACCGGCTCCCAGCCCTCACACTGTTTAACCCTTTGGTCACTCGAGGGTTACTATTCCACTCAGACATACCTCCATTGTTACTCTATTACATCATTTGAAATATCTGTCTTTTCAAAAAGAGGGTTTGCATGAATTTGTTGTCTTTTTTTTATTGGGTGCAGGAAAATGAGGGGTCCTGTCAGTCAGTGCATTAAAACTTGATACAGGATTGAACCCTGTATCTGACACAGAAACACACACACACACAGCAATGATCTTTTATTATACCAGGTAAGGTGGGGGTAGATAGTCTTTTCAGTGTGTGTTCAGTGTGTGAAGGCGCCATTCTTTATGAATGACATCAAGGGGATATTCGATATTTTGCAAGAGACAAGAGAATTTCTGGAAAAGCATGTGTAGTGTATGCAATTGCTACACATATTTAACGATAATCAGTATGCAGCATCGTCATTAACATTACCTCAACAACACCATTATCATAGACAGGAAGGAAAGTTACACCACCAGGCCTACTGGTGATAATAACAGCCTCCTTCTAGAAAATAATAATATTGTGTGTCTATCCACACACGATAAATAAACATAATGCTGTGACTTGTAGACGGGCTAGTCGGCCCGCTGGTTGCTCCTCCATAATAAGGAGGAAATGGCTTGAGGCGAGCGGGGCAGCAGGAGCCCTTCTGTGGGAGTTTAATTCAATCTCAGCGTTGGACAGAAGTGAATTAAAACGCTCTCATTACGCTCCGTGTTCCAGAGGGTAGGCTAAATGGCGACGCTAACATGTGGGATTTGGGTACTTCAGCACAGCAGCTATACCCGCACAGCGAGGCTGTGAAGCGAAACATCCACGTATAGTGAGCTGAGCTCTGCCAAAAGCTATGCGTCTCTGACTCAGCTATCTGTCACCCGCCAACATATTTGTTTACTTTAATTTGCTGGACTCTTTCTCACCCACACAGTGGCTCTGGTGGACCCCACTGTAGATGATGATAGTAGATACAATAACAAAACTGGTGTACATTGCATCCTGCTGTTTAAATTAACAGCCCAAGCAGTACCAGAACGCAGTGTTCCTAAACAAATCACATCATATCACCAAATAAAGCCAATCATATAGCTAGAGTTGTGACCAAGCATCTTTGAATTCTTTTAAACCTGCAAAGGCTCTTTGTCTAAAGAGGATAATATACAGCGACCTGTAACTTCCAACACAGGGCATGAAGGGAAAAACGAATAGTCACAGTAAAAGTATCATTGGAACACGAGCGCCATCTGCTGAGATAAAAACGCATGGCAAATCATGACCATAAAATGTAATGGTCTATAGAGATAAATAAAAACGAGAGATTGTGTCAAGATGGCGAGTTCCATTACGTGGGGTACTTGTAGCTCAAAGCGCAGAGGGAGACGTCACTGCTTGTACCATTTTGGGGCGCTACGCTGGTGAAACGCGTGCATGCCGCGACACACGACGCAAAGTACACCACGCAGTCTATACGTGAGGATGTCCCCCCCACTCGGCCATTTTGCTCCCGTCCATGTGAACGGAGAATGGGCAGGGCTGCCTGCCTCTATAATCACCCTCTCTCTCCTATTTATCTCTATGGTTTGGGCCCACGTGTGTAGTCAATGTGGATGTACACGCATTGTAGCAATTGTTCTACAGTTAGTAATATAAATCCAAATATAACACGTGTAAACTCTTTGCTGTTCGCTAAATTAAGTAGTAAGCTCTGGAAGCAGTTAATTGGTAAGTTTAAATAGTATACTGCTGTAAAAGGTTTTGTTGTGCTTGTTAGCCAGGGGTACAGAGAAGACAATGTGCCTCGTAAACGCGTTGTCAACAATAGGATACCAATTTCCACCAAAAGCTAACATAAGCACTATAGCTCATAGCTAAGCACTATTAGTATCTTCATTCGATGTGGTATTTTTTGTATGTTTTGCTTGCTATTTTGGGGTCGATGGTTAAGTTTTGCACTACATTTGTTCGCTTGCTTTGTGTGTTAAGATCAGATCTGTGTATTATTCGACTTACTTTTAATTCCCCAGCTTCGATTTGCAACCAGTTAACCCAAATCAACCTAAATGAGTCAAATAACCAAAAATGTTAGGTTTCCGTGTGTCAGTGTTGTGGTCAAACAAAAACCAATGTGATTAACTACTACGGTCAGGTAAAGATAATGACGTCATTATGTTATTAAAATGAGCATCATTTAGAAAAATAATAATAAATTGCATGGTGCACTATAGAACAGCCCAAGAGGTATCAATACTATACTGTACTATTACTTGTTTAAATGTTTCCCTTTAACTTTCTTCTCCACATGCTAGACTCCAGAGTGCTATGATGAAGTACATCCTGGTGACCGGTGGGGTCATCTCTGGGATTGGTAAAGGAATCATCGCCAGCAGTGTGGGCACGATCCTCAAGTCCTGCGGCCTGCATGTGACCGCCATCAAGATCGACCCGTACATCAACATAGACGCCGGCACCTTTTCCCCATACGAACACGGTGAGCACCAATAAAAGAGCCTCTGGCCTTCTTTCTCCCCCCAGTACACGCATGTAATCAACGTTTGTTATCGTGAATGGTTGTAAGCGTGGTTTCCCCGTGGGGGCGGTGCTGTTCTCGCAGGTGAAGTGTTTGTGCTGGACGACGGGGGCGAGGTGGATCTGGACCTGGGGAACTACGAGCGCTTTCTGGACATCCGGCTGACCCGGGACAACAACCTGACCACCGGCAAGATCTACCAGTCGGTCATCAACAAGGAGCGGAAGGGGGACTACCTGGGAAAGACCGTGCAGGGTAACCCAGCGCCATGGCTGTTTTCTTGTTGTGGGGGTGGAGGGAGTGAAATGGAGCAGTATAGTTGCACCAAAAAATAAAATGGAATGCTTTATGGTACCCTCATGTAGAGGTGTGGGAAGAAAATCGGGCTCTGTTATGGTGTCTTCCCTTCCTTACTGTTTTTGTTGCCCTCTCCACACAGTGGTGCCACACATAACAGATGCCATCCAGGAATGGGTCATGAAACAGGCCAGGGTCCCTGTAGACGATGACGAGGTGGAGCCTCAAGTCTGTGTAATAGAGGTAAGAGACCAAGCCATGCCTCATTCATAAATGAAGAGAAGCACAACGAAAGCATCCACAAGGTGACATATGCTTCATACCGTAAAGTTCTTGGGGATTGTGAACAGTTTTCATGTAGCAAGAAGATATGCATATATGCAGAGGTGTCTTGTCAACAATGGCTGGAGGTGGTGGGTGTTTCTTGACAATCTTGTGGTCCTAACATGGGAGGAAATAACCCTGTGATTCCTGGTGTTTGTGATGGCTTGCAGCTGGGAGGGACCGTTGGAGACATCGAGAGCATGCCCTTCATCGAGGCCTTCAGACAGTTCCAGTTCAAGGTGAAGAGGGAGAACTTCTGTAACATCCACGTCAGCCTCATACCACAGGTAAGGTATATTATTGTTATGTTTGTATAAACCAGCACAGGCATATCCATATATATATTTGTGTTTATATTTTATTTAAAAAAAAACTCCACTCTTCTTACCCTGAAATGCATATAAAATCAGTTTTGGCCACATGTACAAAGCAATCAGACTATAGTGGTTTTGAGTTTGCATGTGAGTGCCTGACCTCTGATTGGTTGTACATTTCCCAGCCCAGTGCAACCGGGGAGCAGAAGACTAAACCCACACAGAACAGCGTCCGGGAGCTGAGGGGCCTGGGCCTGTCCCCTGATCTGGTAGTTCACCATCACCTTTAATTTAGCTTGTTTGATTGTTCATGTAATGTTTGGAATAATGTACTAATATAATCTTGTTGATGCAATAACAACAAGTTAAGATGGTACATCAATAATCCCAGACGGAAAATATGGGGTTTATAGCAGAAACTACAGGACATCGGTAGAAATGATAGAGTAAAAACGACCAAAATATAATGCATAATATTTTTGATTCTAATAATTATTCCTAGATCATGTGCCGCTGTGCGAATGCTCTGGAAAACGCTGTCAAAGAGAAGATATCCATGTTTTGCCACGTGGAGCCCGAACAGGTACACACACGTCCACGCAGAGACTGCCCTATGAACTCCATGGTAGAATCAAGGCTTCAGAGGTTGAAATGAGGTCATGTGTTCCTCTGCAGGTGATCTGCGTGCACGACGTCTCATCCATCTACAAGGTGCCCCTGCTGCTGGAGGACCAGGGCGTGGTGAGCTACTTCAGCCGCAGGCTGGACATGCACATAGAGGGGCGGCCTCGGAAGATGCTGGCCAAGTGGAAGGAGATGTCCAACAGGTGGGTGCTGGGTGGTGATGAGATGCGTGGCGTAAAAGTTGTATTTATTTATTGAGGAGTCCTTCCTCCTGGATGCCCTCACCAAGCAATATGGGTGTGGGAAGGTATGCCATCATTTCACGTAAACAGACTAGGTGTGGATGCAATGGACAAGATAGGATGTATATAATATTTTGGGTTTCGTATTTTAATGACGGTGCCAAAGTCAGGCTGAAAGTACATTGGTAAAGTACCCGCTATGTTTGGGTTTTCGGCCTACAGGTTATCAGTGAGTGCCTCAATTGGTCGAGTTAGTTGCCTTTCATTCAAGATGATCAATGATAAACAAATGGAGGAAGTGGTGTGCTGCTGCTTTCTCCTCCTGCAGCATGTGCTTAATTTTAATTATTAATTTCAATGCACTTAATGAGATTGGAGCACTGGTGTTGTCTAGTCACGCCACACAATTATTAATACTTTGCCAACTTTTGTTATTGAAGGCAGTTTTCAGGCGAAGTTCAGGGCTGGATATCCCATTAGAGGATGGATTGACCCACATTGTTTTACTTTACATTTCAGAATGTTATAATGATAGAAGAAGGTTCTACAATGGGTCCCCTTTATATGGTGCTCGGCAACTTGTCAAGTTTTTCATCTAGCCTACATCTGGCTAGCATCCCATTCTTATCTAGTAAATTGCATTTATGATGTGACTGCACTTGTGAAGCTGCTTTCCTCGGTCATATATTCATGTTGGTGTGTGTGTATTGCGTTTTTCCAGGTCTGACAGACTCCTAGAGCATTGCTCCATCGCGCTAGTCGGGAAGTACACCAAGTTCTCCGACTCCTACGCCTCTGTGATCAAAGCTCTGGAGCACTCAGCGCTAGCCATTAGCCACAAGCTTGACGTCAAGGTACATGTACAATAGTGCAAAGTCATCCCCCATTCTCTTTGTTGGTAATACAATCACTTTACTCGTTTTTGGAGATAAGATTGTAATTTCAGATGCGCTTGCATTATAAATCCAAAACGACCTGACACTGAAACAACCTTTCTTGAATTCCACCTTCTTATCAAGCCCAAGCAAATTGACTCAAACTTCTTATCTATAAGAAGCTTACTAACCCTAAAACCTGGAATAATTAATTATGCGTGGCAAGTAAATCTGCTGTAGTAAATCTCTTTTTGCCATCAAGGAATTACAAATGTAGTTGGTGTACAAGCCAGTACTCAAACACTAAACTACGTTGAGTGAAGTTTGATGAACATCCACATCTGATGAAAGCCACTCAAGTCATGACTTTTCATTCATAATTTGGTTCAAAAATATTCTTACAATTTCTGAATTGATTGTGCTTTCAGAATTCCAGGCTTTGTGTCTCATCTCACATTCTTGTGTTTTGAGTTATTTCTATATTTAGAGGCCAAATGGGCCTAGCCACACAGTGTTGGCCCTGTACCATACACATGTCCTTACACGTCTGTGTCCCATGTCTCCCCAGTACGTGGACTCTGCTGATCTGGAGCCGGGTATGCTCCAGGAAGACCCAGTGAGGTACCACGAAGCCTGGCAGAAACTCTGCAGCGCCGAGTAAGTTCCCGCTCATCGGGCCAAGGGTCATGTTTTACATAAGTACAGCTCGTCTGGCGTAGTGCGGTGGAATAACGTACGCTCCGCATCCGCAGCGGCATCCTGGTCCCTGGCGGGTTCGGAGTCCGGGGAACGGAGGGCAAGATCTGCGCCATCAACTGGGCTCGCAAGCAGAAGAAACCCTTCCTCGGTACGCGAGACTCCACAGTAACATGAAGCACTGTTGGTTTTGTTTTCTTCTAATTTGAAGTTGAATGCAGTAATGGCAAACCTACCCATCCCTGTGTCTATAGGGGTGTGCCTTGGAATGCAGTTGGCCGTTTGTGAATTTGCCAGGAATGTTCTTGGCTGGGAAGGTAACACCAGTTCTTCCATACCACCATCAATTATAATGAGTTGCTTTGTTGCACCAGGCACATGTAAATGAGAACCACTCAACCAATGAAAGCAAAAAGTATGGGACCTTTGTTTTATTGATCAATATTGTTTTCCTACTGGTAGTGAATAGAGTGACGTTAATGTAATGTTTGGCAGACTGCCTGGTTTTATCAATCAAGCACAACAATAAGTACGTTGCTGGATCCCTGACAGCCATTGCATTACTATAACTACATGAGGTCAGCTCTGGCTAGTGCTGATGAATGAAAGGGTTCCCTTTTTTTGGGCTGTGTAAATCATATTCATACTACAGTGATTTTTACTTCTGCACCATCCTAGATGCCAACTCCACGGAATTTGACCCAGAATCGAAACATCCTGTGGTAAGACTCTAGAGGCTGTATATGCTAAAATGCTATTTTTTATTTTTGTTATTTTTGCTTTTATGTATATATATTTGTTATATTTAGGTGATTGACATGCCAGAACACAATCCTGGGCAAATGGGCGGAACCATGAGGCTAGGGAAAAGACGGACCATTTTCCAGACGAACAACAGTGTGTTACGTAAGCAGAAACCCTTCACCTGTTATCTCTATGGAGCACTTTCTCGCCCATCTCCCCTGTGCTTACAGTGCTTGCTGTCTTTTAGGAAAACTTTATGGAGATGCGGACTATGTAGATGAGAGGCACAGACACCGTTTTGAGGTTTGTTTATTTGTTCGCATTATTTCATTATTAAATGATCGGAAGCAAGGCGACGGTTGGTTTGTCTGCACACCGAGCATCACCTGTCTTTCCCCACCAGGTCAACCCCGAGCTGATCGGTCACTTTGAGGAGAAGGGTCTCCACTTCGTAGGTCAAGATGTGGAAGGAGAACGAATGGAGGTCATAGAGCTGGACGGTATGCTAGCAAAGAACCACTTCTGGGATCAAATACGTGAACATAATGCGTAGATAGTCGACTAAACGGCTCTCTCGATTCTAGATCATCCATACTTTGTGGGCGTTCAGTACCACCCCGAGTTCACCTCCCGCCCCATCAAGCCCTCCCCCCCCTACTTTGGTCTGCTGTTGGCCTCCGCCGGTAAGCTGCAGGGCTACCTCCAGAAAGGCTGCCGTCTATCGCCAAGGTAACCACACATACATAACCACACATAACATAACCACTTTTTTGGTTGGCACGTTTTGAATTTTGTGAATGAACTCCAACGTGCATTATCTTTTTCCTGCTATGCTGATTTTTGTGTAGCACATGCGAGTCTTCAGCAATCAATAAGTTATAAGGGAGTCTGGGTGTATTGTATTCAAGTCACCTCCAGTTTACAACACTAACCCTGGGTCTTTGTTGCAGGGACACATACAGCGATAGGAGTGGGAGCAGCACCCCTGACTCGGAGATATCAGAATTAAAAATGCCATCTATTTCACAAGACTAACGTCTCCACAAGGTAAATGAGAATCTCCTTTGCCTTGTTAAATACCTTTTGTAAGTTGAAAGGTTGTTGTACCTAACAAATCTAAATGCTACCATGCCTGCTTGTTTCTAGTCTCCCATGATCTGAAATAGGAGGCCACTTCCAAGCTCCCGGAACACGACCCAAGTGGATGAAATTGTGTTTGTTCCATGAACATTGTGCGCTAGACGTATGGAGTCTGGGTAACCTGCAACATCTGAACCAAGCTTGTGCTAATGGAATGAGGTCATTTATGTAAATATTTGTATTTGTGGCCAGATTTCATTGTTTTATTTCCACATTAAAATTACTTTTTTTTTATTGATCAGAATCAGTGTTATGTTTATTGCTAGTATCTGGTAGGAAATTGTTTTGGTAATTAAGTATATTTAATTGATTTTATAAGATACCTAGAGATGCAAAAGTACTTTGTACTTGTTTGGGACATTTTTCCCTTAAACAAATGTACGTTTGCTGTTCATGATTTGGAAATAATGTGCAGATGTTGATTAATTCTTTTAAAACTTGTATCAAGTATAGGATTTACCATGCACATTGCACTGCTTCTTACATCTTTAGTGAACAGGCTGTTTAGAGGAATGACAGTCATCTTAAGAATTGATCTTGGGTCAAGCCATACAAAGTACATTTTGGATGCACCATTTTGAAATAAAAGGATTATTGGGAGGACTGAACATTAGAGGAGCCCAACGGTAGCAGCGGTGACGTGCACCAGAGGACCACATAATGGTGAGCACATTTGTACCACGTACTCAAAGTCGTTTCGCATTTTCTTTATTCCAAATCTGACCTCAGCCTCACTTGTCACCGTCATTCGCTCCCATTTTGATTCTGAACATTGGAGTAGCTACATAAAATGCTGCATAACTAGGTAAAATAAAAACAGTACATAGTAACTTAAGGAATTAAATTATTTATTTTTGCTTTAGTGGTATTGCAACAGTTACAGTAGATAACTGTTTTCGGTGTTCAATGTTACCATTGACTTAACCTGTATTCTCTTCCAGCCTACCTGTTCTATAAGACAAGATCCGAGACATCTGCGAGGGACGCAACCTCTGATGACATCTCTTCCTGTACACAGGGTGGGTGTTGATGGAATAGGTAATGAATCTGCCTAATTTTATAATTAGGTCTGTATGGATGTCACTGATTAACTGCAGAAGATAGCCGTTGCTCACATCCCATAATTGAAATTGCACGACGCATGTTCTTTGTATGACCGTAGCTTCTGTTTTGCAAGTAATAAGCGGCAGTTTTTAATAGCTGGAATTGGCCCTTGCCACACTTAAGGGAGTCTGCTGAAGTTATTCTGCAACTTCAGAGTCCTCATTTTGCTTTTGGAAGTCAGGGTAAATATTGTGTTTTAAAAGTCAAGTCAGTTTAAAGATGTCCTAAGTATTCCCAACCAAATGTTTGTTTTTACTGCATTTCTGAAAAGTGAACTTTTGAAGCAAAGACAAGTTCATGGATTACTCTACAAGCAAGAAATGTTTTTATTGCAAAAAGTGGCATCCTCTTTTAACATGAATCTTCAACAACGTTATCCTCTGGTGTTCATGCCTCTACTTGGTTCAAGTCCTTCCAAGCAGGTTGGCTGGAGTTTTTCCAGACCTAAAAATAGAAAGTTTGCATTAGTGGGGCTTGTAATTTCCAAGCCACATCACCATTTTTAATATAGTGATCTTAGTCCCATATCCGCTAGAGTCATCCAACAGTCTCCATTATAAATAAATTCACAGATCAGCTCCCTCATTTGATGCCTTTACATAAAATGAGCACAAAACCATGCCGGAGCAGACTGCATAGTAGCTTGAAGGAAATAACTAGCTTTCCCCTTCAGCCAGAAATGTCCCCAAAAATTGCCCTTTGAGTTGAAGTGTGGTGCCAACCTACCATCTTATCCAAAGTGGCTTCTGGCGTTCATGCAGACAATTGCATGAACCCTTCACAGCACGTCGCCTGGAGCTCTTCAGACCTAAAAGTAGCAAGTTTGCATTAGTATATTGGAACGTACCAGGCAAGTAACCTTTTTAAGTAGATGATCTCAGTCCCATATCCGCTAGAATCATCCAACAGTCTCTAGGTTAAAAATCATCACAGATCAGCTTGCTCATGTGAGGCTTTCACAAATACTCATGGACAACCTCAAGAGATAGCACCAAACTATGCCAGATAAACTAGAGGACTACTAGGTCCTTCCACAAGATTACAATATGGCATTATCCCCAAGGTTGGCCCTCAAGTGTTCTAGTCAAGTGTTGCACCAGCCTACCTGAAGGTCTGCAAGCACATCCTGCATCAGCATCTTGACCCGGCCGCCAGCTCAATCTGCATCATGCCTATGAAACAGTCACATTAATACCATACAGATACTGAAAAGAGATCTGCTTTATTTACAGTATAAATGTAATGTAGGACAGTTATTTGTGCCAATAGTCCATAAGGGCCACAGCTGTCAATAACTACCCATTGATGTTGCATGCAATTTGGAGGACCATAGACTACATAGCAAGATCAGGTCCGGGGATTAGCATGCTATGGAGCTTATCTTTGGACTCGAGACTGAGGATGAGTAGAATTACCTCATCTCTTAATAGAAGCCTGTCCACAAGGAACTGCCATTAGAGTTCACCTGGCCCCTGTGAAATAAATGCAGTTAGTTTACAGTGTCAAACCAAAAAGGTAGTTGGTCTTGATGGATGTGGCTCAGTAAATTAAGACTCATAATCGAGGTTTTATTAACCTCTCAGTGAGGGCAAGTTTGTAATCACAGCCAGGCTTGTTGATGAGCACATGTGCCAGGGCATCTCACCTGCTAGTCATTTAGTCAGCTTCTCCATATTGTCTCCTCATCCGAGAGCTGTAGGAAATTACATTTTGATTACGTTCACAATTTAGGGCTATTACATTGATGGTTATTTCTATTGTTTAAATGTTCTTCCCTTGATGCTGAAGACAGCCATTTATAAGCTGAACAGCAATCAGTGAAAGATTTTATATTGGCGTCCTCTTGACCACCAAGTGCTACATAAGCATAAGGTAGTTCAGTAGGAGCCTGCATAAGACCTACAACCAGATTTTAACGCTACAAACTTAAGCTCACCTTCATATATCATTTTGAGTCACGACGCCCCATTGAAGCTCCATCGTTGCAGGCAGGCCACCTGAAAAGGGCAGAGTTGCAAGTTATGAATTGAAACGCAAAGTTAAAGATTGATAGGACTACAACTAAATACTTTAAGTGGCTCAGAATATAATAACTCATAATCAAGACGAATCTTTCAGTGAGGGCAAGTTAATCATCATAGCCAGCCTAACGAACACCATGTGTTAAGATATTACCTGCAGTCGATGTTCTTCTTGGCATACAAGTCCTACGCATCTTTGCAGCACACATCTGAATGAAAGAAAAGTAATATTGTCAAGTTAGTCAAACTGTCAAGCATAAAATATCCTTGACCTCAAGTCCCATCAGGCTTCAACAGCCTGACGGGACTAAAAAGAAATATATTGCCAAGTGGCTCGAAAAAAATATATCACTTTATCAAGACGAAATTAAATATAAACGGTTAATATCCTTTCCCTTAATGTTGCTGTAACAGTTATTTGGTAACTGAACAGCGACCGTCGGTGAAAGTGATGATTTTGGCCTCCTGTTGACCGCTCTGTGCTACAATAAGCACGAGCGGCTTCGATAGGTGCCTGTTGAGCCCACTAGTCTCCTAAATTAGTGCTGAGACGATCAGTCGTAACGACCAGCGTGGAGGAGCATTAACCCGCGGACATCAGAACCCCTACACAACTTCAGGCGCAAACTGAACTATTGTTCGGAGTTGGGTTGGTGAAAAGTTGCTTTGGATTAATTGTTCGCTAAATAAATAAACGTAATTAGCATGTGCTAATGCTGGATGCCAACGTAACACGCCTTAAAAT
Organism: Molva molva; assembly: GCA_900323295.1. Taxonomy (NCBI): domain Eukaryota; kingdom Metazoa; phylum Chordata; class Actinopteri; order Gadiformes; family Lotidae; genus Molva; species Molva molva. The sequence continues at coordinate 10,576 of OOFG01106289.1, read as the reverse complement.
TAGAACATATGGGATTGCGTCTTACAACGTCTTGCAACAAAAAAAAAAAAGTCTAAACGGTTGAACAGCATTCCGACATATAAACAAAATGTAATTATTTGACGTTACCTGAAATAGTATGCTGTTGCTACAGGGCCTTACCACGTGCGTTTAACGGCAAGCCTTTTCTGGCATGCAACGTTTTACTTAACATGTACAATTAACTTTAGTGTTAAGTTGTATGACTAATGAGACAACAGTAAAATCAAGTTGCCAAAAACAACAAGTGGAAGTTGGCATATTACAGGCCAAAGCTATAACGTTATAATGTCGGACAACATGGCTCATCTAGCACATGCACATTCCCAAGCTAATCGTAGCACATTACTGCCTTGGATGATTAACGTCCAAACTATTATCAAACTGAAGAGCACTTCATCAACGTTCCTACAAAATAAATCCAAAAGGTCTTACCGTAATTTTCTATGACGACCTAGTCGGACAACTGGAAGAGAAGAGACTGGTTGGTGGTCCGGATGCGTTTATATACTGCTGCGCATTTCTTCATTCCTGTGATTGGCCCATATTTTTCACATGTGGAAGTGCATGATGGGATATGAAGTTCAGGCGGTCATTCATTGTAGTGCTATTGTGGGTCGATTGTGGGTAAAGAAAAACGAGTTATACCGAATACATATAGATGTTTCATATACATATACATACATATTTGTCAAGTTATTTAAACGAAACAAGAACATTCAGTGTTATTTAACGAAACTAGACTGCTACTGCAGTGACCTATTTCAGAACCATGGACAGTCCAGGTTTTCGGCGCTTGTTTATGAGTAACGTTAAACATGAAAGCTTTTGATTTCAGTTGTCTAGCTATTTATTTACCCCCATAGGCCTACGTCTTAAAATACCAATAGGGCTTTTTTCCCCCCGACGTATCTTTATTGTTGCAGATTAATAGTTTTACTTGTAGTCCGTAAATCTGTCACATGATTGCAGCATCAGCCTGCTCCAGTACCAAAAGCTGGGGCTACAGTTCACGGTCCTTACCAGAGGGAAAGCGGTAGCATTCAGTGGCTTTATGTAAACACAGTGCATGCGGGGCTTTGTTTCAGTCTCACTGGGGTACGTTGTTCTAGTCATGCAATGGATATTTTGTGGCAATATCAGTTTAGAATAATTTTACTGGGCGACTCAACGGTAGGGAAATCCTCGTTGCTGAAGCGCTTCACGGATGGAATATACAGCGATGTAGCAGATCCAACAGTCGGTGTAGATTTTTACGCTCGCTCGCTTGATATTGAACCAGGGATTAAAATTAAACTTCAGCTTTGGGATACGGCTGGACAGGAACGATTCAGGTAAGATAAAATACATATTTATTTTGTGGACGTATCGATTAATTGATTCATAAAACAATAAAATACATGCATCGCTGCCGCGTCCAGCATAGCCGACGAATAAAGGCCTCCTTGGTTGGCTGTAGACTGCTTCAAAATGACCCATATAACGTGGTCTATTTTTTCGTAGCTTGCATTGCTCCTTACGCATTTACACCTGACTACACAGGAAAGTTTGCCAATAATGAGATCAACATAATTTACTTGATAGTCTGACCTATTTCAGGATGTAAACAATCACACAAATCGGGTCGCATCGTCTCATTAATTTACGGATGATGGCAAACCTCATATCATTGATGTTTGGTTCCTTGGGCCCCATACATTTTTCAAGGCAGCTGTTGATGAAATAACAGAGATAACGTTGAAAAATAACTGCCTCATCTAACCACGGAGCATTGCAATTCATCATCAAAATCATCACTGATGGTTCTGTCTCAAAGGCCCAGCTGTCTACATTCATAAAACAACAGTCCTCGTCTAGAAATGCAGCCTTTAGAGCTGCTTTTTCCCTTTCGAGCTTGTTCTACTATGTACTGTCTGTACTGCCCTAGATTCAGTCTTCTTTCAGACTGAACGGGTCATCCCCGAAAAGCGTTTGTGTTGACTTCTAAATCTACTTCTAACATATTGTTTTGCAGTGTGACAGGTTTTCTCTCTTCAAGTGTAGATCCGCTTTTTAGCTTCCCATTTTCCTTTCAAGCACAAGCTTCTAAGATGCTTGCCATGCTGGTAATACCCTGCAGTCTGCAACAGGTTCGACCCAGGGGCGTTGCTAGACATAAAGCTCTACTGGGACTCAGGCCCCCCATTACTTAAATCACACTTACTTTGCTTAGCCCACTATTACTGCCACTGCCATACTGCTGCTGCAACAATTTGCACTGGTTAAGGTAACAATTAAGAAATGTTAATCTTTGTGAAAATATGTATTTCAACGAACATTATGACCATTCTCAACATGTTTTTAGGAATTCAAAGTCATACCTTGCATATGCAAATTATTTTAAGCATTAAGCTGTATCGTCTATTTTTAAATTTATCAAAGTGGTCAATCACTTAACTGTGAATCAACTTCCTTCCTTCTTCCCTCTCAACCAACAACACAGCAAAATGGTGAAGCCTGTCATGTCCCATTGGGCCCCTCAGACAAGTGTGAAGCCCTCTCAGCACACTGAACGACCGGGACCCAAGGTGACCCACTTGGGTCCCAACAAATGATCACACAGTTTCCAAATGATCACTCCTAATCAATTATCACTCCTATCCTAATTTGTGCTTTGCGCGCCGATAGACGGATCGCTGCGTCCAGTGTGCGACCAGTGTGCTTCAAAGTCAACCCTGTATATAAAAACCCCATGTTGCTGGACCATCATTCACACACAGTTTCCCCTTTTCACCCAAAACAGGTCCATCACCACCTCCTACTACCGCAACTCGGTGGGCGGCCTGCTGGTGTTCGACCTCACCAACCGCAAGACCTTCGAGCACGTGCGGGAGTGGCACAAGGAGGTGAGCGAGCACATCCTGCCCCACCACATGGTCTTCATCCTGATCGGCCACAAGAGCGACCTGGCCTCGGACCGCAAGGTGAGCCGCGATGAAGCCGAGCGGCTGGCGGGCGACCTGGGCATCCGCTACGTGGAGACGTCGGCGAAGTGCAACGTCAACGTGGACCGCGCCTTCGAGCTGCTGACGCGGGACATCTACGAGCTGATGAAGATGGGCGAGATCGTGACGCGGGACGGCTGGGACGGCGTGAAGAGCGGCCTCACCGCCAAGGTGCTCTACCCCACCGACGACGACGACGAGGGTGGGGGCCTGGCCGCCGCCACCGCTGAGAGAGGCTGCAATTGCTGACCGCATCCCCGTCCGAGCACCGTTCCCTCTACCACAACTACCACCACCACCACCACGCCCTGTCCCACCGACCTTTCCGCCTCACACTGTTTGTATCCCAAATATCCTCGTTTCAAACTCATCACCCCTTTTCCTCCAACAGAGGAAGCAAGTCGCCTTCATTCAAACACACACACACAGACAGACAGACAGACAGACAGACAGACAGACAGACAGACAGACAGACAGACAGACAGACAGACAGACAGACAGACAGACAGACAGACAGACAGACAGACAGACAGACAGACATCTTGGTGTCTTGCAATAGTCCCGCCACCTACTACCTACTCTGAGGCCCTCCATCTTATGTGCACTGTTTTTATTTTTGATAACTGTGAATGTATTTATTTTTTGATGAGGACGAGGTGGGCAGGGCCAGTCATCACATCCTGATGGGCATCCAATTGAGCGTCTCTTCACGTGTGTGTCTTGTTAACCAATCTGGTATGACAGCGAACCAGACAGCTCTTGTTTTGCACTGGTTAGATTTGTAAGACCTAGTGTAGCCTGGACCCCATTTGACACAAATGAGGTTATTGGACTACAATAAAGGCACTATTGTGGGTTTCTGAATAGTTGAATTCCATTCGTCCAAGGCTTTGTCTACATATTCTATCGACCGTACATAATGAGTAAGAATAAGGAAATTATTATATGCCAGTCTAAAAGGTTAAATAGATACAGATATTTGATGGTGCGCACATACAGACACAGTGCACGTTAGACACTAAATGTCACTGTGATATGAGTTTGATGTGATCGTCTCGCTTCTGTAAAACTGTTGCGTGCACTCATGCCAAAAAGGACTGAAACCTTTAATGATATTTGTGAATAGATCAGGTCTTGTTTTGTAAAACAAAAATCTATTATTTCTAGTGGAAGTATATCTTGATGTAGATCATTGTTAGAATGTAGCTAGTTGCCACTACGCATTTGTTACGTTATGATGTCTCATCATCAGGGGATACATGATGTACAATAGAAATCGACTTGTTTCTCCACCTCCCGTGGCAAATTTCCATCTATAAGGGCAAAGCTATAGTGACTGACTCCTTACGTCAGTTCTCGTAGACTTCATAAGGGTTTAGCATTTGTAAGCATTCTATTGACTTTATCAGCGTTAATGCTGTGCAGGCTGTGCTTGACATAGAGTGATACAGGAAACAGAGAATAGAGGCAGGGCCTAAGTATTTAGCGACCTTCCCCCAAATGTTTGGTGTGACATTCTTCAACTGTATAGTTGGTAAGCCGTGGTGGCGAACCTGGCTCTGCCGTGTGTAGTCAAATAGTTCACTCTTTACCGACGCAACCACCTCACATCGGTGTACCTTTACCTTGTAACATATTAAATCAATAAATGTGCTTCTTGGCCATGTATATCAGGTCATAATGCGTTGCTTCCAATTACAATAACATATGTACAACTTTGGGAGATAAACATAAGACCACGTATAAAGACATGGTACTTTGTTGTAAGGTTTTGCCCATATAATATTATACAATAATCAGCTATAATATGCTGCAATATATACAATGGCTGAAAGGTCAGCTTTTCTCTTTTAATCTAGTCTTTGACCAGCAGGCCAATAGAAACACGCGTTGTTACAGTACACAGTGGGAGACGGAAAAGACAGCTTTTATGTGATGCTTTGACTTATTATTATTATATTAAGATATCATTTGTTGGTTGAACATGGCTTATAAACCCAAAGAAGCCTTTTCCAGCATAATTTCCCCTTTATAGATGAAATGTATCACATCTCTCCTATTCTTCCTCTACATATGTCAGTGCAACTATGCTGCTAACAGTATGCATCCTAATTTGTAGATTGCTTATTAAAGTGAGTAGGTGAGAGAGCCAATGAGTGATGCAACTTTTAGTGTGGATACGTGTAAGGTTTACTCAGCCTACCACTGGTTTATTGGGAGACAATCATGTATCAACCTTTCATTTTCCAACTCCTGTTTTCACATTTGATGTAAGGATTCTATGTGTATTTAATTAGGTATTTATGTCTTTCTTGAAATGCCCAGACTAATTATGTGTATTAGTTGACTTTTCTAACATTTGAATTATGTGAAACATTTGAAACAATGTCAGAGCCTCACTATGTTTTTCTGTGTTTTGTTTAGTCTTTTTTGTGAATGGTGGGTTACCACCTGGTCAATGTTATTTTCAATGGTAATATATGGCTGTGCCGTGGCTTGACTTTTCTCTGTGACATGCCTTCCATCCACAGCATGATATGCTAAGCCAAAACCCGAGTCCACTGTAGGATTATGTTAAAACAGAGGAAGATAATTCATTCGTTGTTTGCTGTAAAGTCACCGGTCAAAAATTATGATTATGAACTCCTAAAATCGGATGTCTTAATCTTAATGTTACAATACTAATACTAATACTACTGATATGATATTGGTGGTGATGATTACCACAACAGCCCTAACACATTTAATCTCCCTGATCCCCGATTTCCCCATGACATTTCATAGTTGGCTACGTGGAATTGTCCAACATCTGAAACGTTAGGGATTATGAAAATATCTAAGGGCATTCTTTGCTGCAAGACTATGCTTTTTCTCATTACCAGTGACACATTTCACCGTTTTGTTGAATAAATGTGATTTATTTTAAACTATGTAGGTTTATCTGCCTTTTGTACTTATGGTTGTATTGACTTGTAAAAAAAAAAAGAATTACATAGGTCCACAAATGTCATAAGCTTAAAACCTATTTTTGGGGTTCTGGCGCCCTCTTTCGATAAAGGAATATTACGACCCTCATCCCGCATAAATACCTACATATGAAAACTCGTGTTAAATGATTCATTAAAAAGATAATGTTACAGTTTAATATAACGGTGAATATAGCCTGTGTATAAGACAACCACACCAAATTCCATTTACTATAATAGTAATAGAATACTACGACCATGGGGATGATATCCATACGTCGGATTGGTCTCTCTATTTACCCACAAGTCCTTGCAACTGACAACTACTAATCTAGTTGAATTACAATCTATTGTTGTCAATTGCTATCATTGATGTCGTAAACGTTGACATAATTGAACGATGAACAAATCCTGAGGCACGTAGAATGATGTATTTTTTTAAAAAACCCTGACTGTAGCATATGTGCTCTCCCCCTGGTCTGGTGGCTCAGTGCCTACCTCAGTAAAAAGGGCTTCTGCTGTGAATGGCACAGGAAGGGTGGGGGCAAACCACCCTCCTTGCGGAATCGACATCAAGAGATTTCGGAAGCAAAATTTTTTAAAACAGGGGCTGCTAGTGATCGTTATCCTGGCGCCCCAAATAAGATGTATAAAGAAATATAATATTATTATGCTTACCCACACCTCCCGAAACTACGTACTGAAATTAAACTTGACTGAGACTCGTTTAGCAAGGCTATCTTGTTTGAGATGTATCGGTGAGAGGTTTAGACTAGTAACACCAGCAACACGGTGCACTTAAGGAAGTGATTAATATAGCCAATATTTCAGTATTAACTATTTTAAACGTATTCACTATTTGTTAAATACGTTTGTACCGACGTGTCTTTGATGCAACAGTAAAGCGCCCTCGTTTTGAGGAAATTTGTACAGTTGCGTTACCGTCCTCAGTGTTTGAATGTGAAAACAAGCGAGCACTGTTAAGCAGGAAGTGTATGTCGTCCGTGTGCGCATGCTCTGCAGTTCTTCAGAATGTAGGGATGTATTTCGCTTCTTAAACGGTAAGGATAAATTAATTGGTTGTAGATTCATCAGTTGTTGAGATTGATTCGGACATAGACATGGTTTCTGTGTTCGAAATGGCTCATTTTAGACTCGAAACTCGTGTGGTTTAGGCGTTCAGTCAGCCGAGCCCAGAATGGCGGGGCTGTGCCGTCGTTGCGCCGTTGTTTGCTGTACGTGCTGCCGCACAGGGAGACGTCATTTTGAGGGGGAGCGGAGAATAAAAATGCAGACTACGAAGGGACGCACGATCCAGAGACAAGTGGCACGTAATCGTCACGCTGTAAATGCAAACTTTGCCGTCGCTTGAAGTAGTCCAGTGTAATGTTGAAAATGGTCCTTCGTTTTAACACACTAACGCCCTGGTATTAATCGTAATGGCTACCATCAAGTCTAGTCACTCTGTACTGCAGAAGGCAGCTATGCATTACTTGTGCCTAAATGAACGCGCGGTTTGCTCAGATAACTTAAGACGACGACTTTTATTTGCGTCTGTAAATGTGTGCAGACTGTTCCCGTTAGGTGCCGAACATGCATACATCCCCTTCTTGTACTCTATCTCGGTCCATTTCTCATGTACATAGCAGAATATAACATGGAACAGCCGGTTAACGGATTATCAAACGGTAACGTTACATACGGTTATTGCTGTATTATGTTATAAAACTGGTCGAATCTCAGAAGGTCTGGCTCGCTATGTGGACAACCATAACCCGATTTGAAGTACATACGTTAACTTATTAGAGGCATGCCTAATATTGCGAATGATTCATCTGGCCAAGTGCCAGTTATATTGATTAAGAACACCGATTGTAATGCTTTGTGTCTTTCAGTTCAGGCATGTATTTTCGTATGACGCATCAAACTGATTGTAGCGACCTGAGTAAAAACATCCGTATTTGCTACAGTGTGTACAGTGTGGGGCGATAGATGGCGACCACTGGCGAGGTCACCATGTCGATGGGCGAGGTGGTGGTGGTGAAGACCACGGAGGACGAGGGAGACCCCGATGACCCCAACAAGACCCAGGTCATCCTACAGCTGCAGCCCATCACATCTGGGTAGGGAGCTACAGCTATTCAAAGCCTATATACATTATATTTTAGTATTGCTTCAAATTTGAGCACCTTTTTTAGTATTTGTCTGCGTTAAATAGAATGACCCAAGGATTACATTTGAATACACTGTTTTGAACACCACCTTATTTGAAATCATTACAGATATACTGTATGTGAAAGCATGCATATCACACTAACATTAAGCAAGTATTGATAACGTTTTTTATGTATTATATTTAGTATCTATTATATTGACAATGCGCACTGTTTATTTTTCAGTGATGAGTCGGGGGAAACGGATGCAGCCGTTATGACGGTCGAAGCACTTCCAGGTGAGAATGCAAAACTTAATGGCTCAGAGTCTATGAAAATGTATAAATACAGGTCATATCTGATGTTTAAACTACCTGTGTCTGCACTATTTGTGTGTGTGTTGGTATTTTCTTCACGCAAGAACAAACCTCGGTGGATGGGGAGGAGATGGAGCTGGGTTATCCCATTACGTGTGGTGACAGCAAAGCCGTGTTGCTGGTGAAGAAGTTTGTGTGTCCGGGTATCAACGTGAAATGTGTCAAGGTGTGTGTACAATCCCTCAAAACAAAACGCAACTTATAGATTTACCCAATTAACACTTTGTTCCTCAAGACGATGCTGTTACCTATACAGCTTAAAAGAGCAGATGATGTTCCCTATAAGAGGTTCCTACTCCCTCATATAATGCAACAGGTTAACACAAAGCTAGCCAATAGGCTAGCCGGCTAGGGTATTTTGTCACTTTCGCACCATGCAATGAACTCTTGACGGTTCAGATGACATTCCTTATACTTTGTTTGATTTATATATACACACAACCCCTTCCAGAATTATCAGTTGGAAATTAACCAACTCATAACCTTTCTTCAATATGAAGACAAGCGGATAAGCCAATCATAACCTGTCTTTTAAGTTTGAAGACTAGCCGTTAACCCAATCATAACCTGTCTTTAATATGAAGACCAGCCGTTAAGCCAATCATAACCACTCTTTAGTAAGAAGACCAGCTGTTAAGCCAATCATAACCTTTCTTTAGTATGAAGACCAGCCTTTTAGCCAATCCTAACCTGTCTTTAGTATGAAGACCAGCCAATAAGCCAATAATAATCTCTCTTCAGTATGAAGACCAGCCGTTAAGTCAATCATAACCTCTCTTTAGTATGAAGACCAGCCGTTAAGCCAATCATAACCTGTCTTTAGTATGAAGACCAGCTGATCAGCCCCAAGCAGTTTGTGCATATCTCCGGAAAGGCCACTCTGAAGGACTGGAAGCGAGCCATCCGGATGGGCGGGGTCATGTTAAGGTGAGGAGACGCTCTACCGCTAGAGAGGTTAAGCTTCTCGGTCACCTGTGTGGCGCATTTCATATACAACATTTAGCATTGAGTTTTATGTTGCTTCGCCTGTCATCGAATAACACTGTTGGTTGTGTAAAATGATATAACATCATATAACAACTGCAACAGGAACATAGCTCATAATGAACATAACTTATATCAGTTATGAGCTATATTAGTTATGAGCAGTTCATGATATAGTAAACATTAACTGCAGCTTTTTAATGTTTACTGTGACATTTACAATCTCCTCAAGGCTATCAATCAGTCATGAATGCCAAGATGGCGTGAGAACTCCGCTTCCTACTGTAAGGATGAGTGCTTAGAGAGCTGTGGCGCAAGTGTACAAGGAGTTCTATATGCAGCCAAATGCAAAGAAACGTCACAGCTATGGTTAACCACCACACTTTAATGAAGCAATGTCTGCCTCTGTGGACTTCATCGTATCATTATCAGGCCAGCTTTTACATTAGTTTTTGTTGTGGATCATGCTTCTGGCAAGGCCGAATTAAAGTAAGTTTGCAACTTATTTCATTTGAAATGCAGATTCCTCACAAAAAATGCATGCCACAGCCAGTGATGTTCTTTCCAAAACATCTCTGGGCTATTTTTACTTTGAAAGTCTTCTTATTCCTCCTCACCTCTCGTCTCTCTCCAACACCCTGCTGGGTTTGCGTGGGCAAAAGTCCTGAACACATGATGCTTGTTTTTGTCACGCACTGCGAAGCTAGCCTTAAACTACTTAAAGGTGTCTGATATGTAAAACATACACATTGCTTTAAATCGTAAACGTTTTTTTCCTTTTCTTTTTGCCCACTCGATGTAGTTAATGGTTCATGCTTTCATCGCATGTCATCAATTGTCAAGTGAAAACATAAGTGTTATGACAAGGCTTGTAATCTTCACTCTGCTTGTCGGCTCAAGGGCGCGTGAGTTTATGTGTGTGTTTATGTGTGTGTTTATGTGTGTGTGTGTGTGTGTGTGTGTGTGTGTGTGTGTGTGTGTGTGTGTGGTGTATATGTGTGTGTTTAACGCTCGGCAGAAATGATTTAATTTTCAGTTTTTATCGGTTTGATGCAGCATATTTTGTTTTACAGAGCATGTCAGTGATTCAGCTG
>OOFG01106287.1:0-19303 GCA_900323295.1 Molva molva | reverse complement strand
TGTGTGTAGATAGCCGAGGGTCAGTATGCAGCCTACCTGTCGTCGCTGGTCCAGGTGTGCTCGGAGCATGTGCAACAGTGTGACCTTTGCTCACAGCGAGGCTTCATCTGCCAGATCTGCCACGCCGATGACATAATCTTCCCCTTCCAGTTGGACAGCACCAGCAGGTTGGCAGATAACCGTATAACTCAAACATTCAATCTGCTTCTCTTTCATTCTTCCTGTAATGTAAACAGAATTATTGTCATGTTGTGATAGAGATATCATGTTGTGATAGTGATATCATGATGTGATAGTATTAATGTTGTGATAGTGATGTCATGTTGTGATAGTGGGGATGCCATGTTGTGATAGTGGGGATGCCATGTTGTGATAGTGATAGATATACATTTGTTCCAGGTATGGAGAGTGAAAGGCTGTTTTGTGATATTGATAGTGATATATCTGTGTTCCAGGTTTGGAGAGAAGGGATGCACCGATGCCGATACCGGTACTCGTACTCGGGCCCAATACTGTGCTCATGTACTCGTACTCGTAAAACTTCTCCGATACAACCACCCGATACCACTTTACGCAACGTGACTTAACGTTGAAGAGCCAGTGAACCCAAAACGTTTTTTTTTGTTTTTTTTAACGTGGTAATTTGTCCTATATGATCGTCAACATAGTAATCGATGCCATTTTATCAGTTACTGAAATAAGTCCCCAATATAGAGAAAAAATGGGCACCGGCGGCGCGGTTTGTGTGGACGCGTCTGGGCAGCGGTTGACTGCGTCATCCGAGAGAAAGTTTAGCTTTTCGGAAACTTATTGTATACCGCTACGGTGTGTGTGTGGATGTTGAAGCTCCGCCTGAGCAGCGATTTATTTAATACCCGCGTCCGAGGGTTAGGCTTCCCGCACACCTATAGTATAACGCTACGGTGTGTGGCGCATTTCATATACAACATCGCTCATTATAACGCTCATACACAACAACGGTACTAAAAAACTATCACAAAGTTGCCGTGGGCCGTAACCATGGCGTTAACCATGGTGTTTTTTAAACTGTAATGGTATTATTAAGTACTCAAATCAGTACTCGGTATCGGTGAGTAACCAAATGTAAGTACTTACATTTGTACTTGGTCTGAGAAAAAGTGGAATCAGTGCATCCCTATTGGAGAGTGTATTGCCGTGTTGAGATAGTGATTGTAGTGATGTGATAGTGATTGTCGTGGATCTATTAATCGTAATGTTTAAAAATGATATAAACCTTGTTCATATCATCACTAATCAATCATAAAGGCCTTTGTATACATTCTACTTTACATCTAGAGATACCTCCCTTCCTCTCTCTAATTTAAAGGTGTTAAGATAGTTTGCATTTCCTTGCCACTGGAGCCACGAAGTCTGATACTAAGGCCAAGCCTAGCTACGGATCTCTTTGTATTGTAAATTCCTGTTAGTGTAGCCAGGAAGTCTGATACTAAGGCCAAGCCTAGCTACGGATTTCTTTGTATGTTAAATGCCTTTAACTGTCTTGCAGGTCCACTTCACCCGTAGTGTATTGCAATTTAACTTTGTCTCTCCCGCCATGGCTGACTTCAGCCATGGCCAATCCTAAACTCTTCCTTGGGCTCTCCCGCCATGGCTGACTTCAGCCATGGCCAATCCTAAACTCTCCACGATGATCACTCCCCCTGACCTTTGTTTCTTTTGTATTAACTACCCACGATGTGAAAGTTTCCCTATAAGAATCATGTACACCCATTGTTTCATTGAATGTATTCTTGGTAACTTTGCTGCCTGTATCTTCCCATGATCATGCTCTAAAATTAAATCAAATATTTTGTTGTCCGAAGTGTCCTAAAAAGAAGTTATTCTTCATCAGTGATATATCTATGTTCCAGGTGGGGAGAGCGTAAGGCTTCGTTGTGATAGAAGTGTTGTTGTGATAGTGATGATGTTATAGTGATAGTGATTTATCTGTGTTCCGGGTGTGGAGAGTGTAAAGCTGTGTTGTGATAGTGATATATCTGTGTTCCAGGTGTGGAGAGTGTAAAGCTGTGTTGTGATAGTGATATATCTGTGTTCCAGGTGTGGAGAGTGTAAAGCTGTGTTGTGATAGTGATAGTTATAGTAGTGATGTGATAGTAATATATCTGTGTGCCAGGTATGGAGAGTGTCAGGCTGTTTTATGATAGTAGTGATGTTTTGATAGTGATAGTGAATATCTGTGTTCCAGGTGTGGGAAGTGTAAGCCTGTGTTGTTGTAGTATTGATGTTGTGATAGTGATAGTGATATATCTGTGTTCCAGGTGTGGAAAGTGTAAGGCGGTAGTGTGACAATGATAATGATAATAGTGATGTTGTGATAGTGACAGTGATATATCTGTGTTCCAGGTGCGGAGAGTGTAAGGCTGTGTTCCATGCTACCTGTAAACTGGGCTCCTCCTCCTGCCCTCGCTGCCTCCGCTTCAGGAAGTACCTGGAGAGAGACCTCCATTACTGACCACACACCCTCATCTGGACCCACACGTGGTCAGGGCTGAACCAGGCATTCCTGACCTGGGCAGATCTAACCCGAGACAAACGGCTGAGCCAGGAACACCCAACCTGGTTCAGACGGTGTAGAATGAAGCAGAATGATTCAGATCAATTATTTATTTCTTACATAGGAAACCTCAAGTGCAATTCTGAAGACTTTCGGAAGTCAGGCGGAATACGTGACGAGCTCTCTTCACCATCACCACACCACACACTAGCTACGTTACATTTAAGCGGTACCACACTGTAGCTATGCTACGCTACATTGTAGCGACTCCATGCTGTAGCTAGGCTACGTAGTAACCACACCGCACTGTAGCTAGACTATGCTTTGCTATGCATTAGCAAGGCTTTGCTACACTAGCTACATTGTGCTATGTTGAAGCCATACCACACTTTAGCTACGCTTTGCTGTAGCCAGGCTATGCTACACTCTAGCTACGCAGTGCTTTGTTTAAGCCATACCACACTGCAGCTACGCTATGCATTAGCCACACCACAATGTAGCCATGCTACGCTGTGGGCCAGCTTTACCACCCTCTGGGTTACGCCACACTGTGGGCCAGCTTTATCAACCTTTGGGCTACATCACACTGGGGCTTGGTGCTGTTGCAGTGGTCCAAGGTACTAGACCGCTCCCATACTCTTCTATAGCTTCTAACCACCAGAGAGCCCATGGAGAACGGAATGTCGGTGCCAAGGATGCTGTTGCCAAGGACATATCAAATGCTAATCCAACGTTTCCTCATCACCATTGTTGCTCTTAAGTTTGAAAGACTATTCCAGTTCCTGCTTATGATTACAGAGGTGTGGTGTTTTAAAGGCCCTGAACCTCAGACAGGTGACCTTCTTGTGAGTGACATTGTGCCTTCCTTATCTAAACCAACACCTCCATTCACACCACACACACCAAACAGTGTGTGTGGTGTGAATGGAAGTCATGGTTTGTCATTTCTGTTTATAATCAGTCTCTTGATTCATCTCCATGTGGTCTTAATGAAAATATTCTGAACATCATGTGTTGAATGTATATGGATTTAAACAGAAAGCCAATATAACAAGGATTTTGTGATTTAAAAGATTTGAAACTTAAAACTAGGTTTGGCAGAACGACTGGTAGCTTTTTTGTACTGAAGCATGACTGTTAAAGGGACCCTCTTCTTAAAGGGACGCTTGGGGTTTCTCGCACACGGCTTTCATTCATGTGATCTATGATAAAAATGCAGAAAGACAGAACTAATGTTTTAACCTCCTTATGATTGATGGTGGTGTTAGGGGGGAAACATTCCAGCGTGGTGAATTGTTCGACTAGCATCATCTCGTGTGCATGAGGAGAGAACCTGGGATAACTGTCAGGGCTTGAATCTTAACTCTGCCAAAACATGTAGGCTCAGGATGTTAATGTATTTTTTATCAATCTCATCCCATTTATATTATTGCTTACTTGTAAGTGGTTATGAAGTCAAATAAAACGTTGGGAAGTAGGATTTTTGTGTTTATGAATTGGTTGTCACTGTTTTGAGCATTCTACAGTTGTACAGTAGGTCGCTGTTATTATAACAAACTATTTTACCATAGAGATGTTTTTTCTCAAAGGGTGCAGACAAATTAGTTGACATATAATGGTGAAAATTAGTGATCATTTCGCGGTTTAATATAAATGTCGCTACCTTGTGTTGAAATTGTGAATGGGAACTAAAATGTACTTAGTTCCCATTCACTAACTAAAATTTTGTGTCCTTTTATTCTCATGGAAATACGTCAATATGCACGATGGACAATTTAAATGCAATAGTGGCGAAGTCTCATACGTTATACTAACGTATTAACTATTTCTCGACCCATTCACGACACGCGCCTCAACTACACCTGCGCCTCGTCAATTTAATTAGCGACGAGATTATATCGGTCCGTTTTAACTCGACGTCCAATCACACCGAGCTGTCAATAATGACGTCGTGCGGGATAAAACGGTGATAGGCGGTGGTGCTACCGATGTCACCTGTAAGAGTCTTTAAGGACAGGTATGAGGCGGGAGCTCTCATCATCATCACCATCACTAAGCGCAACTATCTTTTAATGAGGGAGGAGAATTGTAATTCCTTAAATCCCGTCCAACGCGTTTGTTCACGTTCCTGCGCCGTTGTCCAATAGACGGAAAATAGGTCACCTCGGAGCTGCGGGCTACTACTCTCGTACAAACACAACTCTCAAAACCTCCGAACTCTCCTGAACTCCACAGCTCCTCCAAACTCCAGCCCGTCCAGAGACCGCAGGCTGGGACCAGCTCCAGCTCACTGAGCGGTACTTCCACGATGGAAGCCCGGCTGTACGAGTCCGAGAGCCGCCTGGAGAGGAGCAACCACACGGCGTTCATAGACGACAACATCCTCTACGTGTGGGGAGGCTACCAGGTAATTATGTAAATCTTGCTTTATGGGGAAGATATGCGACCCTGAACCGGAGCAGCTGGTGTAGTTTTAGGAAGGGTACAGCAGAACACACTTCACAGCTGTTTGGTGAAACAATAATGCTTTGTTTATAGTCAGAGTTATGACTGCCTCTGACATAAACAGTAATCATATCAAGAACTTCAACCCCTGTCGAATACAAAGTTATATTACATTCGTTTAGCAGATTATTTTATTCAAAAAGCAGATGGATTTTATTAAGTTATTAAGTGTTGCTGAGAACAGGGCTGGACTGGGACAAAAAATCTAAAAAAAGCGTAACAGATATCCCAGAAAGAAAAAATCACACATGACACATGATATTATCCACCAGCCGGTTTGGCCTGTAATGGTGTTGGGGGTCGTCAGACAACAAAATGTAAAGAAAAAGTTGAGAGTTGTGTCGTCGGCCCAAAAAGCACGTCGGCCCACCGGGAAAGTGCCCGGTATGCCCGATGGCCAGTCCAGCCCTGGCTGAGAAAGCATAGGCCTATGTAAAAGTACATCTTGGAGTAGCTACTAAATTGGTAGAGCTGCATGGCAGAAGCTCTGTTCAGCGACTAAATATTATGATTCATAATGTTATTTTGAGACCCACAACAGGTGTTTGTTCAGCTGTGTATTCTACTGCATTATTGGGTTTGTGTTTACTTTGTGATCAGGTAGGCAGATCCGATCGAAAACGTGGCATATGTTTGTAATACATCTATTGGCTCCTTGTGTTGTCAGGTGGAAGCAGGGGCAGACTCGATCCTGCCTTCCGATGAGATCTGGGAGTGTGATCTGGACAGCGGCGAGTGGTGAGATGATGATCATAATTCATTTTATCAGGCTGACATAAAGGCCACTTCTACAGACTGTTCTCGCAGATGGAAACAAGATTGCCCAACGTTCGCCCTACAAACCCTACAAACCAAGTTTGAACCCTTGCTGTCAGGGTAGAGGCTGGTGTATTTGTAGATGGATCATGGTATAGGAGATCCTGCATGCTCACTGCCATGCATCGTATAGTGATAAATACATATACAGGCTTAGTTGAGGACTTGTCAATTTGGATGTAATGTGGAAGGGCTGTATTGACATGGAAAAGAAGCATTTACATTGCCAAAGCAGCTTAAAAATACAACTATGATTTACAATGAAAATATACATAAATAACATGCTAAGAAGTGAAGAGAAAAACAAATGACATATAAAGTACCAAGGAAGTAGACTAGAAAATGCAATTCATATGTATAAACAAATGTATGGAACGTTATCTGTATATATTTGAATTTCCCTCAGGGTGTGCAGGGCGATCGGGGGTGACGCCCCCTCAGAGTTGTCTGGGCCTTGTGGTTCTTTCCTCAACGGCTCGCTGTACGTTTTCGCCGGCTGCGACCCCTTGGGCTACACCAACCAGGTGAGGCTCTGCACACTGATGACCTCACCTGGCCAATTGACATTGTCCTCAGGTTGACATGAGACTCTGATGTGTGTGATGGATGTCCTAGCACTGGCGGAATGGAGACATTCAGTTGAACCTGGAATTTGTTTGTTATTGCACCTAGTGTTTTTTTCAGTGTGGTATTGGTATTTCAGGGAACTGGCTGTTGTATTTGTAGTTTTGTCCGTGAACCAAGGGTTGCGGTACTGTTTTCAGTGTTGTGGTATTTGTAGTTTTTCAGCGTGGATTTGACAGAGGAATGCTATACCTGGAGGAGGATAACGGATACCAAAGGAACCACACCTTCACCCCGCAACAAACACACCTGCTGGGTCCACAAAGACAGGTCTGTACGTCGGGTTTTGTAAATTTAGGGAACCTAGAAAGGATGTATCCTACCCATCTAGGATGTATCCTAGTGATTGAGACTCTGCCAGTACACATGTACTGTGCGGTTTCTTTGCATCCCATAATAAGAGTTATGTTTCCATGGTGACAGGCTGATTTACTTCGGGGGCTACGGCTGCAAGACTATCCAGGAGGTGAGGAACACGTCGGCACTCAGCTTCATCGTGGAGGAAACGTCCTGGGTAAACAAACACACCTTCACCTCTTCAGCAGGACAATGGTGGAACTGGTGTTGGCTTTATTTTGAAGGTGCTGCCCGGCAGTCTGCTAGTCGAGGCTGTTGGATGGATGGCTGTGGATGAGCTATCACCCACAGCTTGTGGTTTCCCATCCTCTGAAGTCCTCTGGTTGATTTGGTAGCACTAGCATCCAGAATTACTCTCCTATTGGTAGACCGCTTTTATAACGCACTTAGTTGGCGTAGCAACTCTTTTATTGGTTAGTTAGCGTAGCAGCCGGTATAACTGTTTTTCTTGTCTGCGTATTCGGATAACTATTGATCCTGGGGAAAATTGTTTATTACAATTGCTCAAGTTAATGGAAAATAGAATATAAAACGCAAACACCAGGCAATATAAATGTGCATAGAATATGTGCATAAAGATATGTATGCCTGTGAAAGTGGTTCATGAAATCACAATATTTTCTATGGGTTGCTTGGCAACCGGTGTAACTGTTCTGCTGACAGACGGCCATTGGGACCACATATTTCCGGTGTTGGGGTTGGAACAACGAAGTGAACGTCTTCGACACGCAAACAAACACCTGGAGCATGCCAGAGACGCAGGTAGGCCTACTACACGACCGGTGCAGTCGTCTGCCGTTTACTCAAAGGCCACACAGTATTTGAGCTTTATTTTTTCTGTATTGTCTGTATTTTTTTTTATATATTCATAAATACATCCCACTACATTTATTTCACTGCAGAGAATTGAAATGTATCTTGCATCTGCCTCCCCACACCTTTGTACAAGTCATGCGTATTATCACTGTCCCAGCAAAGGAGTTGGTGTCGTGACCCACAGGTTGGGTGGGGAACACGGCATTAACCTTTGACCCCTTACCCGGTCCTTGTTTCTCCCCCCAGGGTCCGGCCCCCTCCCCCAGGGGCTGCCACGCCAGTGCTGTCCTGGGGAACAGAGGCTTTGTCTGTGGAGGTCTGGTGAGTCCTTTGTTGGAGGGAGATGGGTTACTGGGTTATTGATGGACAAGGGCGTGACCACGGGGGGGCCGGGGGTCGCACATGCCCCCTCCCCAGATTGCCACCCTTACTGAATCTGGCAGTTGAAAGGTTTTGAACAAAATCAAAAACCTAACTTTTAACTACACAATGGCACAGATGTGTTTATTTTTCCAGTTTGTTGACTGATTATCGGAATTAATGTATAGTTTGTTTAAGAAAATATACATTCTCTATCTTTTCTCAGAATATCCAGAATATCCCCCTGGGATATTCTGGGCCATTCCAACTAAATGAGTCCACACCACTGCTGATGTGTTGGAATGTATCTTGACTTTACTGACGAAGGTGTGTTTGATTGACAGGACTCCAAGGATCTCGACTTGTACTGTCTGGATCTGGACACCTGGACCTGGACATACTAGTAACTCCCACCCCCCTGTCTCTCACTGATCAATCACTTCAGCTTCATGACGAACACTGAAAGCTGTTGCTCTATCTGTGTCTCGCTCTACCCAGTGACCTCTGCTCATCGCGCGTTCCCATTGGTCGCTCCATGCACACACTCACACCAACATCCGACCACACCCTCCTCCTGTACGGAGGCTTTGGGGACAATGAGGTGGGCGTCGACCAATCCAGAGCACGCAGTAAGTCTGGCTTTTTATTTACATGTGTAGTGACATGTGATATTACCAAGCTTTGTTGAACACTCTATTCTAATTGGTCAATTACGGCTTTCTACGGTCTGTTATTTCTGAATAGCAGACCGTTGCTATGGACTATTTTTGCAACCGTAGAATGTAACTTTTCTTTTTTTTGCAGCAATTAAATCCTTTTTAAATCAATAAAATATTTGTTATATTGTGTCAAATTATTGATTTCTTTATAACTTGCCGCGTAATAAGGAGGATACAGCGAGCCGTGAACCTGTGCGTTCTTTCCTAAGGTGATGCCTGGCAGTTTGACACACTGAGGAAGGAGTGGATGGAGAGAACCGATCATCCACACCACGGCAAGCCCAGGTACAGAGAGGTGGACCACACCGGAAAATACCGGTCATGCGTGAACTCATTTCCCCACAAGCCCATGCAGGAATACTCTTCCAAGCAATCAGCTGACATGCTCTTCTGTGGTCCCCTTCCTCCACAGGTTGTGGCACTCGGCGTGTCGCGGCGAGGGCGATCAGGTGGTCGTATTCGGAGGAAGTAGCAACTTCTGCATCCTGATGGATTCTGTATGTCATCAGAACTCCTTGTTCTCATCTACAAAAATACAGCTGTGTTCTTTTAAAGAAATTAATTTTCCACAAAGAGCACATGCCCTAATTTGACCTAAACGGTGGTTTTAGGTTTCTGTAAACAGCTCTGATCAAACTGATTTTCATTTGCCAACTAACGTTTAGCTCCAGCCTAAAGACAAAATGTACTTATTAATCCCAAATGGGAAATATAACTGGGAACTAGATGAATCTGCGAGCTCATGTTTTATCTGCTCTGGCATGAGTCTGGCTGCCCTTCCTCCAGTTCAGACAGATTTACAGCAAACCTGGCCAGGGTTGGGCCAATCACAACCGTTTATCTAATGTGGTGTGGGTTTGATACGATGACTGGACATCAGGTGCGCCCTTTTCATAAACAACCAAGATGGCTGTCGTAATGTGTCAAAAGTTCTGTTGCTCTGATTGGTTGTAGGTCTATCCAATTGAGGCATTTAGGTCTGAGCCCATTGACGCTCCTTGGAAATTGAAAATGAATCGAGAGGTTCCACACTAATGGAATTTGCATATTACGTGTATTGGTCAGGCTAGGAAATTATGGTGTGACAGCAGAAAGTACAAATTGAATGTAAAAACTACAAACAAAATACAGAACATGTATACAGCCAACCTTGGGTCAGAATGCCATCGGTCTTCAAACATTCAAAATAATTGAATGTTTGTTTGTTTCAGGTGGCGGTTCTGCGGTCTCCATGGCAACGTCACTGCAAGGACGTGTTTGTCTTCCAGAACCAACCCTCCTCCCTGAGCAGGTAGGCATACCTTGACCCCGAGCGACAGACCCTAGGGGCCCCCTGAACCCTAACCCTCCGACTATTTTAAACGTATTTATACTTGTCAAGGATTATAGACGTACATACAGTCACACTTGTGGTTAAAATGCCTGTCTTAAGGACATGGAGGCAGCGGCCATCGCCAGTGGCAACCGGAAGGACAATCTGTTGTTGTTTTCCTCCTCTTCTTCTAGACTGAGCGAGGACGCAATAGCGAGGAACCAAACTCTTTTAACGCAGCAGCTGTCATGGCTGCCACGCCGGATGCTCAAGGAAATCTGTAAAAGACTAGCCTTCTTCTCTAGCCAGCAACCAGAGGCCGCAACACGGCACCCAGGGGCCAAAACACGGCAACCAGAGGCCACAGCTTGAGGATTTTACGAAGCCAGCCTGAAATGGGCCTCTTTTTTTTTTTTTTTAATTGTAGTTATCTTTGTTTTTGTTGTGTGAATGTGTATGTGATTTAATTGTTTATAAAATAAGTTTTAATGTTCATGATTGCACATTAGCACTGTTAATAATGTTCTTTAGTTTTTAAATGATTTAATAAACTTTTTTTAAAGCCATTTTTGTCTGCGTTGCTTCAGTGGTGGTCATGGATGCGTACTAATGGTTCTGTACTCAAACATGAATTAAAGGGATCTTGAAACACAACTCATTTGGTTTGTGCACAGGGTCAAATAAGTACTAATAAAATATAATTAGAGTGTATAGCACGTCCGTCTGAGCTTAAATTTAACCTTCTCTTGCCTCCCATCACAGAAGGCCTGGTTATGGTGGTACCAAGATTACGGCTTCGTTATAGCTACAAAAACTATTTGCAGTAATGTTAAGATTTGTTACATGATTTTTGCTGGGCAATAAAAGGGCCTACGGCTCATTTACTAATGTGAAATGAAAAATGTTTGATTTTGGACTTCATGAAGGGGTACTTGAGCCGGTGGGAGGGGGGGGTGACATGAGAAAAATGTTCGTCAAACGCTACGTCCCAAATGACTAAATGGTAAATAGTCATATAGTGTCCGCTGGGCGGCAGCAGCACCAAACTCCTCATCAGATCTGTGGCAGAGCTGCAGAGCTGAAGCCACTTCCTTTTCCTTCGCCAGTGTTCTACGCGGCTCTGCACGCTTTCAGTTGCGGCCGTCAATCGCAAACCTGGACTATAAGACGTACAAAAGTGACCTCGTACACCACAGAACTAATTCCATAAGGACGTAGGTAAGTCCCCGGGAAACTGTGGCTGTATTTCTAGGTGTTGGATGCGTGTGTTGGGGAGGTTTGTCCCGGCATGAGGGGAGGCCCTGGTCTACCCCCGTGGTGGTAGCGGCATGCTAGCGTTAGCTCTGCGCCACATCCTCTAAGTTTGGCCGGTGTTGTGCATACAGCTCATAAACAACCTTAATATAACATAAGCTTGTTAGGAATATACGTCTATATGAAGTACTGCCACACATCCAGCCGTGGCTCTGAGTGAAGTATCACGACATCATATTCCGGTGAACCAGCTGTCAGTGCCGATGGTTAGCCGGCATCGGGTAATTGTAGCATGTTGTTAGCATGAGATGCTGGCTAAAGTAGCATGTTGTTGGCATGGAGATGCTATCTGGGTGATCCGTTGGATGGTATCTTTTTTTCGCAACTCATTTAATAACATGATAAAGAGATAGTGTTGAAGCGGTCGGTAGCATATATATCAATAACGTTACATATCAAAGCAACAAGGTTGTCCGAAGAAATGTTACCGCAACATTGACTTATCGTTCCTGTTGGATTAGTATCAGTGTTTTAGTTTCACATGCTTAGCAAAAACATGTAGAAAAGTAACATACTGTGTCCGGTCCTCCAGATCAGCACCCCCCTGGAGACATGTCGCGGTTCTTCGCCACCGGCTCCGATAGCGAGTCGGAGGAGTCCTCGTCTGCTGACGAGATCACCCCCAAAACATCCGGACCCAACTTCAGACAGTGAGTACCTGTGTGTTAAAGTGGTGTCATACACTTCAGACTGTTAGGCGGTACCAGGCCAGGCCACCTCCCCAATCCAGGCCTGTACCTGTCTACCAGTATATGTGTCCTACAAGACTCTGAACATTGGCCAGTATCTGACATACCAGACCTTGTTGGTAATGGATTGATCTCAACTGTCTGTTTCCCAACCCCCCCAGGTCGCTGTTGCTTAGCGATGATGAAGAGGACACCAAGAGGGTTGTTCGCAGTGCCAAAGATAAGAGGTGAGTGGACCTGATAGACGTTAATGTGTAACCTGTAAACTCCAACAGCTGGGAAACGCTGACATAATAAACAATGGAAGGAGCTCTACATCCGTCCAAAGCAAAACAATTGATGGATCTTCACATTAACTCAGAACTTCCATTCATAAATAATGACATCATGTTACCATGGAAGAGTTTATAACCCATTACAGTATGTTGACTCGGTGACTGGTGTATTGATGATGTTGTGTTACTGTGGCCAGGTTCGAGGAGCTGACCAACCTGATCAAGACCATCCGGAATGCCATGAAGATCCGAGACATGGCCAAGTGTCTGGAGGAGTTTGATCAGCTGGGTCGAGCGTTCCTCAAGAGTAAAACTATAGTGGACAAGGAGGGGGTCCCCCCCTTCTACATTCGCCTGCTGGCCGACCTCGAGGACTACCTCAACCAGGTTAGTTAGCTAAAGGACTACCTCAACCAGGTTAGTTAACCATTTTAGTTAGCTATAACCAGGTTAGTTGCTGAATGGAAACCATACATTTTGCGAATGTTTTAAGCAGGCCGACTTTTTCATCCTTCCAGCTGTGGGAGGACAAGGAGGGCAAGAAGAAGATGAACAAGAACAACGCCAAGTCCCTGAGCTCCCTGCGACAGAAGATCCGCAAGTACAACCGAGACTACGAGACGGAGATCGCTGCCTACAAGGAGGTACAGACACTACTTCTACTACTACTACAGCTTGATGCTCTGCTGGCTGGCCGATAGACACTCACCCTCTCTCTCTCTCTCTCTCTCTCTCTCTCTCTCTCTCTCTCTCTCTCTCTCTCTCCCAGAATCCCCAGGAGTCTGCCGATGAGGAAGAGGAGAAGGAGGCGGAGGAATCAGGTGAGTTTAATGTTTACATACTTTTGTTTTTGATATGTTCATTTTTGAGAAGTTTTCCACAAAAGGTTTTCCTTTATTAATGTTTATCAGATGCGGAGAATATTTATAAAAGGAACACATGTAGCCTTTATTGTGATGGGGTGTTCACTGTGTGATGACTCCTTCCTGTGCTCCAGGCTCTTCTTCGGGTAGTAGTGATGATGATGAGGAGGGAGAAGAGGCCATGACAGCCAAGTCCTTCCTGAAGAAGGAGGTCGTACCCGAGGCCAACAAATTCCTTAAGGGGGCCAAGGGTTCTGGGGTGAGGATGCACACACACGGAAGAACGCACATACGCATACATACGCACACAAATGTATGATATACACTAATACTGAACTCTCCCTCAGGATGAGTCTTCGTCAAGTGATGAGGATGATGAAGACTGGGGTGAGGACACGGTGGACAGCGGCAGTGAGAGCTCCGATGATGGAGAGGGAAAGAGCTCATCGCTCGCTTGCCGCTTCCTCAAGAAGTGAGTACTAGAGCTTGCATGCTAGCCTAAATACACCAGTATTGGCATGCTAACATACATTGAACAGTATAAACATTTTGCATATCAATAATGGAACCACGAACAGCTTATGTAATCTGCACTGATGCCGTCTCTTCGGTAGCTGTTTTGTAGATTGCATTAGTACTGTTTTGTTCCCTCATTGACATTCTGCCCAATGCGTCTTTGAGCAAGAACCTAGTCCCTGGCATGAATCCTTTAGGGTATTAGAACCTGTGATCCTTCTCAAGGATTTTTCCTGTCCTCCTATTGGCTAGGGGTTAGGGGGTGGCTTAAGGCACAAGCAGCAGTGGCTCAGGAGATGGAGCGGTTTGTCTGGCAAAGCTGGTTCGATCCTCGGCACCTCCTCGCAAAGTGCCGAGGTGTCCCTGAGCAAGACTCCTGACCCTAACTACGCCGACAAGCTGGCTGTTCCCTTGCATGGTGTATGAATGGGTGAATGTGAGGCACAAATTGTAAAGCACTCTGAATCGCCACTGGTCAGAAAAGCTTCACATAAATGCAGTACATTTACCGTAATGTAAGACTAACTGATTTAATGTAAGACTAATTCCTTTTACATTGAATGC
Organism: Molva molva; assembly: GCA_900323295.1. Lineage (NCBI taxonomy): Eukaryota > Metazoa > Chordata > Actinopteri > Gadiformes > Lotidae > Molva > Molva molva. The sequence goes on along the minus strand of OOFG01106287.1, from coordinate 5,037 downwards.
AATTATCCGTTGCAATTTCTTTTCATGGTTCTGAATGGGACTGTACACATACGACGCGATTTCAGTGTTACGATAAAGTGACATTAAAATTATTCATCAAGGTCGATTTGACGGCTCTAGCCATTGAATAAATCAGTTTAACCAATTATAATCAGGTATCTTTGTCATAGTCACCATGGTCAATGTTTATGTTGTAGGACATGGCGGAAGTAACAGCCTATTTATGTTTCTCAACGCAAAGTCCTCTTATTGCATCCATAGTGGTAAACTACATTTATAGACCTATCATTTTCACTATCTGTCATATCATCACATAATATCAACATTGACCATTAATCTAGATAGCAGTTGGCACTACAAGCCTATCTTTACTCGCTCTGCGGTACTTGAATATAGGTTGCTTTTGGTAACATGGAGTGCAGTTGTATCGCAACAGTTTTGTTTTGGATACCAACTTTCTCCAAAAGAGCGATAGCCAACTTTTAGTTATCGAACAGGGAAACGACCTCAAAAACAAACGTCTCCAAAACATGAATGTATTAAAGAATGCACTCCATAATCCCCGTCATCCGAGAACTGCCATTCGCTGCACTATTTTACACTTGGATTAAAAAGTAAAACTCCAGTATAAGTGAATTCTCTAAATACATATTTTGGTGAAAGGACGTAGCATAAGCTCGTCTTCACAAGGCTGGGTTGAAAAGTCCATCTGTCATTTCCGCCGGCGCAAATTGTTACTTGAAATTGCCGCTTGTTCGCGTCGCAGCAGTTTTTGGAACGACAATTTCGTCCTGTCGTCCTTTTATTCGCTAGGCGTCAGGTGTGAAAGGACCTTTAGCGATATAAACAGACCTATAAGACCGACTGGGGGAAGAGGAGGCTGTGTGTTAACAGTGGTGTGTGAACTCTACCTTCTAGGACCCAGGAGGGAGAGAAGGGGCTGGACACGAAGCGGGAGCAGAGGAAGAAGAAGACCCAGAAGAAGGAGCGGCTAGAGGAGGAGGCGGAGGAGGAGGCCGGGGAAGAGGGCGAGGGCGGCTGGGAGAAGGTCAAGGGAGGCGTTCCTCTGGTCAAGGTGTGTAGACTACCTTCACTTCACCTGTTTAGACTTCCCTGTGGGGAGGAGTTATATAACATGTTTAGACCCTCTTCTGAGAGGAGCTTAATTAAATGGACAAGTACGGATGTGTGTATGAAGAGCTCAACACCTCCTTTTAAAACAAAGTTGATATATCTACTCAAATTCAATATTGAAATGGATGAAGCTGAGCTCCTAACATTGGCCTATGAACTATAGTTTATATGTTTTTAGTCTTATATTTCAGACACACAATATAAAAAGATTTGATAAAAAAATCTGAAATAATTATTGGTAAAGTCTAGACGTTGTATCATAGGATGAGGATTTCTTGTCTCAATGCGTCTGCCTGTTTGGCAGGAAAAGCCCAAGATGTTTGCCAAGGGAACAGAGATCAACACAACTGTGGTGGTGAAGAAGCTTAACGAGATCCTGCAGGCCAGAGGAAAGAAGGGAACTGACAGGTAACTCTCTCCCCAGACCGGAAGACTCTTGGTTCTAACCCTGGTTCTGGTGGTTCTCCCCCTTGTTCTAACCCTGGTTCTGGTGGTTCTCCCCCTTGTTCTAACCCTGGTTCTCCTTGTTCCAGAGCGGCCCAGATCGAGCTGCTCCACCTTCTGGCCGGTATATCAGGAGAGCACAACCTTGGCCAGGGCATCCTGGTTAAGATCAAGTTCAACATCATCGCCTCCCTCTACGACTACAACCCCAACCTTGCCGCTTTCATGAAGGTAACGTAAAGTCCTGAAGGTGCACATAACCGGTGCTTCATGGAGCTGTAGGGTGGTGAAGTATGGCACTAGCTCCGGTATCTTCATGGAGTTTCCTCTCCCGGCAGGCGGACATGTGGAAGAAGTGTTTGGAATGCATTGATGAGCTGCTGGACATCCTGTTTGAAAACAACAACATCTTCATCGGAGAGAACATCGCAGAGGACAGCGAGAACCTGGCCATCTCTGAGACACAGGTACCAATCAGAACAGTTCGTTTACTTACCCTTATATAATGTAACCAATCAGAGCTGTTGGATTACTTACCTGTTATATAATGTAACCAATCAGAGCTGTTGATTAAGTGAACTGTAAATCAATATAACGAGCCAATCGGATCAGGTAATTAGGTTACCTGGAATATAATCTCTACAATCAGAGAATGTCCATTTTAGCTAACCGGGACATAATCAGCCAATTGTGTTCCAGCCCTTCAGGGTGCGAGGGTGTATCCTGACGCTGGTGGAGAGGATGGACGAGGAGTTCACCAAGATCATGCAGAATACAGACCCCCATTCCCAAGGTTTGACCAACTCACTCACACTCTCATTCACGCCTACTCTCTGACCCCCCCTTTCATGTTCCATAACAGACTGCCCCCCAGTCACTCTGAAACACACTGCATTAGTGAGTAAACCCCTGTTTAAGCAACTTATGCCTACACTTTTCAAAAAATGCTATCTGAGCAGTTGTGACTATCGTAAGGGTATGAGAAAAAATCGTCACTAACACCCAAACCGAACTGTTTTCAAATGTAAAATGGGATTTTGTGCTTTACTTACCCTGTAATACCCACACTGAAGATGACTGTGAATGTGTTTGTGTGCGCAGAGTATGTGGACAACCTGAAGGACGAGGGCCACGTGTGCGGCATCATCGACCGCCTGCTGTCCTACCTGGAGACCAAGGGCAGCACGGAGGAGGTGTGCCGCATCTACCTGCGCCGCATCATGCACACCTACTACAAGTTTGATTACAAGGCCCACCGTCGCAGCCTCGGCCTGCAGGCAGAGACCAAGGTGAGGGGGCGGGGTCTACGTCCACACACACCTCAGTGTGCTTTCACATGCGTTCGAAACTCACCTGGCCTGTGTTCAATTTGCCAGTTGTTTAATGATCTGTTCTATTTTGATGTGATTTGCACTTGAACTATGATTAGGTAGCCTGACATCGCCAGACCAATTCGCGACTGCATATTAGTCTGGAATCTCTCAGTTCATTTTTGATTTTCAAGGGGTGTTATCAACAAGTGCAGACTAAAATGCCTCTGGATGCAAACTGGGGACACGTCAGCGGCAGCCATCTTGGTTGTTTATGAAAATGCCTCAACGACACTTAGATTGGGTGCTCCTCTGTACAGTCATGGTATCAAACCCGCCCCATATTAGATAAACGGTTGATTGGCTCAAGCCGGGCCAGTCTGCTGGAAATCTGGGAAGGAGGCCAGAGCAAATATAACATGAGCTCACATATTCGTGTGATTCCCAGGCTAATGAATAAGGAATTTAGAAATACAATTGACTTAACTTCTATTTACATTCAGTCATTTCTGCTGTTAACACCTGGTTAATCAAGTGTTATTTTAAACGCTGGGGAATCGTCATAATCTAAACGGAACACTGGGACAGGATGTGACCTATGACCTTGCTTTTTGAAGTCTGAGCAGGACCAGGAGGAGAGTGAGGGCGAGGACAGCGCCTTCATCATGGACCGCCTCTGTAAGTTCATCTACGCCAAGGACCGCACCGACCGCATCAGGACCTGTGCCATCCTCTGCCACATTTACCACCACGCGCTGCACTCCCGCTGGTACCAGGCCCGTGACCTCATGCTCATGAGCCACCTGCAGGACAACATCCAGCACGCTGACCCACCCGTACAGGTAAATCAATGCTAACCTCTACAGGTTAGTCTAGCGGATTACCTGTACAGGTAAACCGCTACACTCGCCACTAAAGATAAACCGCTACACTCGGCACTAAAGATAAACCGCTACACTCACACCTGTAAAGGTAAACCACTACACTTACACCTGCACGGGTAAATCTCCACACCTGTACAGGTAAATGATGGTTGAACTGTGGGTCTAGTCTACACCAGTCTGTACAGGTTAACTATTTCTCCCCTTTACAGGTTTAGCATTACACTCACACCTGTACAGGTAACATACTACACTCACACCTTTGCAGGTAAACAAGCCTTAACCTGCGTGTCTTTCCATCCAGATCCTGTACAATAGAACCATGGTGCAGCTGGGGATCTGTGCCTTCCGCCAGGGCATGATCAAGGATGCCCACAACGCCCTGCTGGACATCCAATCGTCTGGTCGCGCCAAGGAGCTGCTGGGCCAGGGCCTGCTGATGAGGAACATGCAGGAGAGGAACGCAGAGCAGGAGAAGATCGAGAAGAGGAGACAGGTGGGAGTCACCTCACACACCTAGCTGCTGCCTGTTGATTAGACTAACCAAACTTAGGCCTCGTTGTATTGGTTCGTTCCCTAATTCACAATATAGTGTACACTATTTAGGGAAAAAGTATATGGGGAATTCAGAACCTAATTGCACTTCTTTCATGGCGCATTATGGGTATTAAATAGTGCACTTTATAGGTCGCCAGGTCTGTACATTAAAAGCACTAAAAAATGATAACTATGTGTTAGGTGCCATTCCACATGCACATCAACCTGGAGCTGCTGGAGTGTGTGTACCTGGTGTCGGCCATGTTGTTGGAGATCCCCTACATGGCGGCGCACGAGTTTGACGCCCGGCGGCGCATGATCAGCAAACAGTTCCACCATCAACTCCGAGTGGGAGAGAGACAGCCGCTGCTCGGTAAGCCACTTCGCCCTACCTGCTTTTTAACCACGCAGTGCTGCTAAGCTGAGTCCTTTCCACTGCGTGACCACACTCGTATGTCTTTTCTACTCCTTAAACCCCCCTCACTTCCCTGGTCCTTACTACCTGGTCCTTACTGCCTGGTCCTGACCTTGACCTCTCCCCCCCAGGCCCCCCAGAGAGCATGAGGGAGCACGTGGTGGCAGCCAGTAAGGCCATGAAGATGGGGGACTGGCGCACCTGCCACTCGTTCATCATCAACGAGAAGATGAACAGCAAGGTGTGGGACCTGTTCCCCGAGACCCAGCGGGTCAGGGAGATGCTCGTCAGGTGAGAGGATTACCCCCCCCCCCCC
>OOFG01106285.1:0-21540 GCA_900323295.1 Molva molva | reverse complement strand
AGTTCCCTTATAATTCCTAGAACTGAGAATTAAGTCCATACAAAGGGAATACAAAGGGCTTACTTTATTCTTTAGTTTGTTGTTTCCAAAATAATGATTGGATGCTCCTTCAAACCTTTCCTATATCAGATTATCATACCTTGTACTCATTAATTGTGTGACAGTGTCCCTGTCAATCAGTGTGAATAATGGTTTTAATTTGAGCATAACTTCAGTGTTTTCAACAGAGGCCCAATCTTTTGTTTTATAATTTTGAGTCACAGAACAATTCAGGAACAAAATCTTTTGAATTGGTGCAGTGCTGTCGAAACCCTTTTTCAAAACGAAACCATGCCTGTCAATCAATGTCAGTCAAAACGAAACATTTGTTTAGGCAATTGAGGGGCTAAAAGAAGAAGTTTTGTTACAATTCAGAAATGCCTAACATAGCATCTTTAAGTATGACACATAGCTTGATGATGTAACTTATGAATAAACCACATCTCTTCCACCATTGCTTATTTAAAGACTACAGATTTGGGCAATTTCTTAGTATTGGTGGCAGAATTTACATTATTTTAGCTGCAACTGGCTAAAAGTGCATTACAGCATGGTTCACGAGGGCTGGATAAAGCGAGCTTGCCCCAATTGAAATGAGCATGGGCCCTGATCTATAGAAAATATAGAAAATAGGATCATGGTAAAAAAAAAAGTACTTTAAACAAGGATGATGCAAGACCAATGTGTTTGAGTGAGAAAGAAAAGAAACAAAACAAAAAATACAAAAAAAGGGCAGGCTAATGGGAAAACACTACTATCTCAACTGATTGGAATGCACAGCATTCCTGCTTTGTGGAATGGCTCCAAGAAAACTGTCTCAGTTTTCTTCCCCCATCATAGATTAGCCTAAATTCCTGGATTTTAAACAATAAATCTCAAACACGGCAGACAATCAAAACGTGACTTAGTAGTAACGGACACTGAACGAAAAATCAAAGTGTTATATTTGATTTTCATAATATCAAAACAGATAAAGTATAATAATAATAAAAATAAGTATAAAAAACAAAGAGCCGTCTATAAAAAATCCTTTCTGAAAAGTCAACTGATTTCCCAGACACTGGGTTCAGGGAAACACAGCAACAGATGTGTGTGTTAACCATAGCTACAGTGTGCACTGCCAGCCTCATTTTCCCATGATCCTCCCCATTCGCCTTCCTCCTAAAGCCATCCAATCTGTGGAGACTCGTGCTAAGGAAGACAACACAATAGAGGAGTGAGAGGTGTTGAGGCTGGGGGAGGAGGGGGTGAGAGGGGGTGAGAGGGTCACCGGTGTATGCAGCCGGTGTCCGAGTGTCCAGTGTTATCAGCTCCAGAGGAGAAGCGGATGGACGCGACACAAGAGACAGGGGTCGTTTCAACTTCCTAGGCTGGGGCCAGGGCCATGCAGAGATTTGCACTAGGAAGTGTCTTGAGTTGCGCTAGGGCCTCTAATCTATTCATAGTGAGCCAAGGAGGAAGTGAGGAAAACAGGACTGCTAAGTGGGTGCACATGCACGCACCGCCACACGCACACACACACGTCTCTCTCTCACAAACACACACACAAAACCACACACACGCCTGAAAACATCTTCAAGGACAGAATGATACAAACAACAAGACAAGGCAGCTGAAAAGAGTCTGCGTAGCAACACAACACAACCATCCCATGACTCGTTGAATCGCTGATGTAAACAGAGTAAAGAAGGGGTGAAGACTCGGTCAAAGTGGAGAAGGATTTGAATCCATTCAGATGGTCTGGGCTCCATCTCCACGTGGAGCACTAAGTAGAGGTGGCGTGTTCTGATGACCTCTACTCCAAACCACTGCTTTCTTCCTCTGTCACAATGCATTCATAGTTCAAAGGGCTGATCTATTATGCAACGCTATATGGTTCATTTCAGGGATATTTTTAGCCGTTTACAAAGGCACACTATAATTCATCAAATGTCACCCATGCTAATGTGTATATGGTCCTAATATATAGTCAGAGAGAGAGAGAGAGAGAGAGAGAGAGAGAGAGAGAGAGAGAGAGAGAGAGAGAGAGAGAATTACACAATTAACTCAAAAGAATTGTAATACATCTTTTGGGAAAGAGGCTGTTGATAGAAATGATTGCAAACATTTTGATGTCTTAAAATGATGTGCCAAGCGTAGTCATGCTGAAACAGACAACACTGCTAAACTTACCACATCAGTGAAGTCCTTAGGGAAGTTTTCTACACTTGGGGGCCAATACTTGGGTTTATTTTAAAACACAAAATAAATGAAGAACATGCGGCAACTCACCATATGCAATCGATTACATTCTGAAATGCATGAAAAGGGGAAATAAAAAAGGACCCTTTGGGGAATTACACATTCCTTTTCTTATATAAATCTACTGTCAGATTCATTTCAATTCTGGCTCACATCTTTGGTCTTCTAACATTAGATTACTGCATGTCGTCTATGGTCCCTGTGGGGATTGAACATTTAAAGAGGTAAAGGCTGATAACCATGTATTGTATGTATTGTATTCAATAATCATTCCTTTATTGTTCAACACTTATAGCCCTTTCACACATGCACTGTAAGCCGGACATTTTCCGTCCGGTTTATACCCGGAGGGGCTGTATGTGTGAACACGAATGTCCGAATCCGCCCCTCCGGAGTTTACCTGGAGTTTACCCGGCCAGGCCCCTAGTGTAAAGTCTGGAGAATCCGAGAGCTGGAAAATTCACAACGAGCGAGTGGGCGTGTTGCTGACGTGTTGATGACGTTTCTATCATGCGACTGGCGCGAAACCGGGAGCACGGAGTGTAGCTGTTTGATACTTTTCTCTTCTTGGCTGTATTTCGCGTTCCAACTTCTTTCTGCTTTCCACTCTATTGTTGATATTGCGGATACGTCTAAATAAATGCAGTATCACCGCAAAAAGAGTAAGCATTACGGAGTTGGAAGCCTCACCCACGATCTCCGATGTGTTGTAAAGAAAACACTGCGACTACCGCTGCATACTTTATGCGTCACGTCCTGCCTCCTACGCTCTACCCGGGCGCCACCCCTCGCCTAAAGTATCCGGAGTATCTCCAGTATGTGTGAACCCGTCTGATGCGGCTTATCTCCGGCTGTGTGTTGCATGTGTGAAAGGGCAATTCCGGATCATCTCCGGACCCGATTCTTCGGAGATGATCCGGGGTGCATGTGTGAAAGGCCTATTACAATGTTCAAAAATGTGTAATGTGATCAGATAATTCAAATACTGCTCATTCGCTCTTTCCCCCGTTTTGAAAAGTTGACATATGATGAATGAGATAGAAATTGTATAATTTACAAATATGTGTTTGTTTTTTTACATGTTTTTACATTAGGAAAAGATTTTTAAAGCAGTATCAATTGATTTCTTGAGGGCATACAAGGAATCCTAGGGAACCTGTGATGCGCCACTGACAGGTATCCTTCCACACAAACTACCAAGCCAGAAGTAGCTGATACAGTTGAAAATAGTGCCGAATAATCAGTTTGTTTGTAAACAAACTACAACTACTTGTTGTGATGTAACTGGCACTCGTTTTAAATAAGCAACTATTCTGAACACATTGGAAAATCTTTGGAAAGTAATCAAAAATGTAGTCCCTTCACATGAACCACAGCTAGGCTACTGGGACTCTGCAAGCCAACTGAGGCGGTTAACGGAAAGCAAATGCTAACCAAGCGAACACCCCTTCTGGACGCACAATGAGGAATTTCGATTTAAACAACTCGTCTGAATCTGGGTAAGATAGGCAAAGGCCAATGTACAGATATCTCAGCATATCCCTTTAATTCTGCCCTTTGATAATGTATAAAAAATGACCAAAAAATAATAGTGTATGGTTGGCTACAGGATGAAGCGAATTGACAACAGTAAAAAAAAATATATGAAATTTGGGTTGTGAGAGTAGGCAAAATACTTAGATTTTCCTTTTATCAGTAGTAAATTAACTACTGACTACTGATCGTTAAACATTGGCATGAAGTGAGAATTATGGACACAAATCCTAGACTCATCCTTGTTTTAACTGAGGTCTGAATATGACTAACAAAAAGAAGAACAAGGTAGAAGTTATTCAATTAAATATCACTATCTGGACAATTCCTATTCATTATTCATTACATTCAAATTAACTTTGCGACTTGGTCTTCACCTTGCCTTTAATTTATTTTAGACTCTTGTATTACTTCCGACATTCGTAACAACTCTGTCACTCTTGACGTTTGTTCTAACAAATCCACAAAAATATGTAAAAACGTACTTCATACATAAAGACAAAAACAACAAAAACAAGCACATGTGAAGCGGGAACACAGAGGGTAAACAGTTTTCTCCTGGGGTTGAAAACAAGCACAATGGCAGCCCTGCGTCACACTGCTGAGGCCTGGCCTTTAGATGGCTTTAGTGATGGCTGATAATGACAAGGTCCTCGAACAGGTGCTTCCTCCAATGCCTTGGATGAGGCCAGGCACAACCAGGGGAGTCCCATTCTTTTAGAACTCAACCCTAGACTTCAACTTCTCTACAGCACATATGAACCCACCATAGTTACTGCTTTTCAGGTGTTTTCTATATGATTGTTGAGAGAGTACGGTTAGCGTTACTGTGTCGGTAGACTCACAACTCAGACTTTGTATGTTTGTATCCAAGTCTGATGGCAGATAAGCTCAGATCTGGATGAAACGGGGCGTTTCTGTAAGCACGGAATTGATGAACACAAACCCAGCCACCATATGTACATTAGTACACCATAAATTAATAGTTGTAATTATCAGATAAAAACATGGTCCTGTCCAAGTAGCCAACGTTTGAAAAGACTCAACTCAACTGAAACGCAGGTGTACAGTAATGCATATATCACAGCAACAACATGGATGTTATTATAAAACCTGTGGAACAGTTTTCGTGACAAGAGAAAAAGGTTTTTTTACTGCTGAACAATTTACTGCTGTAAATAGCCCCTCACCCAGTCCCCCTTGGGACAGACGGCGATGTACAAAAGCATGAGTTATTGGCAGGCTGCGTCAAAAAGAGCAGTCTTGGCATTCCAAACATGCGTTCAACGAAGCCGTCATTTAGCACAGGAAGGAATGCAAGGCATGTCAGCAGCCATTGGACCTGGAATACGAGGCAGTCAGCACATTTTCTCTAGTACGGGTGGCACCGACCAATAGCTAGTGTGGCTCTCACAGGAACTACCAGCTGTGATACGAGGAGGAAATGTACAGTGTACAAGGGGGTACTGAGAAGAGCTTTGCCAAGGGGCCAAATCTCAGGCCCGAGTCCCCCACTGGCTACTGGCTCTGATCCACCACTGGATGTTTTTTGTTCAGGAAGAGAGGTGGCCCGTGGTTACTGTCATTGTTGAAGTTTGTTTAGACTCCTTGTAACTGGGGTAGCGCTACTGTGAATCATTTCCGTTCTGGTACCGTCACATGTTGTAGACACCAGGAAAAAACAACCTGTTTGTGTGAGAGAGTGTGAGAGAAAAAGGTCAGCCTCCAACAACACAAAACGGGTAAAAAAACATTTTCATGCTAAAACAAAAATGTCATCTCATCCTTCACGTGTTTTTCCAGTTTTGTGAGCTCACTCTTCTTCAGCTTACAGAACGGAAAGTTTAGACTGAAAGATGGGTTCGAGTCTGCTTCCAGGATTGTTTATCTTCACCGGCAAAGCTAGCAGCGATTCATCATGTGTGGATCTTCCTGACAAACACATGGCCCTATTATCCCCCCCACGAAGCAAGGCCTGCATCCTGGTATTTGGAATGCACAAACACCACGAGAAGGACGTGCATTGGGACATGTCTGGTCCATAGTCACTCTGGTGACTGCACCAAAACATACAATCATATCACACACTTCACCCCCTAGGCCTGTTGTCTGGCAAAGAAAACCTACTTTGACATCTCTAGTCAATGATGAACACTGCAATAAGATACAGAGGTCAATACCAATTTTGTCCGGCCAAAATAACCAAGGCTAAATTCATCACCCACAAAACATGGTACATGGAATTCCTCCTGAACTAGACTGAACATGAACCGAGCTAGACACAATGTTGCAGGCAAGAGTCAAACAAAGTTCGAAATCTCACTTTCATTTAGGACAAATTAAAAGAAAATGAGACAAAGTAGTTTACTTCATAATAAGCCATGTTTGAAAGTTTGCCGTTTAGTCTACTGAGATGACACTCACAGGCAATTCCACTATACCCACTCGACTCCCAACACCCAAACACATTTTTGGAATACCTCATGCATCCTTCCCGGAAGTACATGCTATGTTCCTCATTACAGGGGATATGCAGGGATTTCAGAAAAAAAGCAGAGTTTAAAAGGACACAGTTCTTGAAGAGAAATGACACAAATGTATACAGTCTCGTCAAGTCGGGTCAAATTCATCCGAGGAAGTTGATCCTAGGGGAGCTATTTGTTTAAGGGTAAGGGTAGAGATTATTGTGCATATATACAACTTCATTAAAACTAGGATAAATATACCATAGCATTGGGTTACCTTGTTATCTGATGGTAAGCAGATAAATAAATGGTAGTATGTTGGTATAATAATGTAATACACATACTACAAAGAGAGTTAGGCCTAAAAACTGACAATGTTAAAACAAAATCATAAATTAAATAAATTAAATATAATATTAAATAAATCCAAAAAGTATTTTTATTTTTATAGTACATGTATATATATAAAAAAATGCTACACATCTAAATACAAGAAAGAATTGCATGCAAGCATGCAATAACCAATAAAAATGTATTTAATTGTGGAAATTAACTAGGGCAATGCAAAAACTAACAACAGCAAACAATATGAACATGATAGATGGAAATTATTAACCTTATTCTTCACAGATGAATGACTCATGATATTTTTCCTTATTTAATAGCAAATATAATAATGTAGCAAAAAAGATGACACTGTTTTAGAATATGTTTTTTTATATCAAGTTAGGCTTTTATATAGATATAACTAAATTACTTGTGTTGTTATTTGTAAGAAATGTACAACTGAGGCATAGACTGCTATCACACATAGATTTAGTAAATCAGCGCCTTAAAAAAAGCGTTCATTCTGGCCTAATTGGTTTTTCCAGTCCTTTAAAGGTATGGGCCCATTCTTTTTAACATCTTAGGGAAGGTTTAATTCTGTTATGCTGCAGACATTATTTTGACTAATAATTTGTGAACTGAATTGACAAGCTGAAAAATATTGACTCAACGTTATTGAAGACATGAAGAATGAGTCTGCAAGCATAATGTCTGCAGGCTTTGTCTGTACCGTGATGTTGAATGTTGAACTTTTTTGGAATGTGTTTGACCCATTGGCCAAAGCACATAGATTTAAAAACCAAAACATGTTATGCACAACACTATAAAATCCATAGCCAGCCATAAACATCACTAAAGCAAAAAACATGGAACCAGAGACCTTGTATCATCAACATTATGTACCTAACATTGTGTGCATTGGTAGATCTATATCAGTTTTCTGTGTATGCTAACAGAAATGCAGAATTGAGAAAATTAATCAAGAGGGTCAATGCTTAACAGGATGTTGACAAAGAAATAATCTAAATTCACTGTGATTGGGTTGCAAATACAGGCATAATATGTCACCAGGAAATATGGATTAGGATACACTTAAACTAACACTAATAAATTACAGTACTCCTATTTCTCCAGATCCATCAAGTCTAATTCACATTTCTTGAGGTCTGCGATAGTTTCCACTAATTTACACATATCGAAAGTTTGATTTCATTTGTATTTGTTGTGATTTTAATATTATATCCATTAGAGAAAATTTGAAACGGGACATATTGTTTAGGGCAGGGCAGGGTACTTTGTAATTGGCCCATTTTGTAGAAATATTGTAAAAAAACGATGGCTCTATAGAGAGGATTGCTGCTGCCCTACAGATTTGCTTAGAAGCCCCGTCTCCTCAGCAGATAACTACTATACACACGGGACACATACCGCTGATTGCATCTTTAGTTAACGACATTACATCTACTAACTTAGAGCGTGAATATCTCTCCAACTTAAAGAAAACGACTTTAAAACTGCATACGCTGATAATGTGCTATACATTTCACTTTCAGTGTTGATGTCGGGATGTTTCTGGCAAGCAGTCATTATTCTAAAACTTGTCGAATGTGTGGGGAACTCTGCATTGCCGGGCCAGCCACTTAACGTTGGCGAACAAACCTATTTGATACAGCCTCTCTACAACAATGCATGACTGCTCAATGTAACCGTTTATGATTTGCTTTAGGAGGACTCGTTTTCTTGAGTACACGTTTGCACCCGTAGTGGCTGGCATCGCTTAAAGGAATTTATAAGCTCGGAGGCATACGATTCCGTTGGATCTGACAATTTGGAACCAGTTCTAACCTGGAACCGGTTCTCGATTCCCATCCCTAGGTGTCATCCATGTATGTAAATATATATGCAGAATTCATTCAATGGCTAGCGTTACATAAATTGTGTTAGTATCACATATTTTCATAAGATAATCCTAAAGATGTAAGCTTTAAAGCAGACATAATATTAAAATATTAGGCTTTGTTTCAGTTTTTCTGTCCACCGAGTTACCAAATGAAACAGTAACATTAACAAAATGTCATGATGTGTGTGATGTGTGATGAACTCAACCTTCGCCTTAGCCCTTGAAAGCCCTACTCATAAAGTACAGGAGGAATGTATTGACCTCTAAAACCTCTCCGTGGCAGACAAGAGTCTAGCGTGTTCATATAATCGTCACTTGCCTGGAAAGATTGGAAACACATTTTTCCTGGCTAGCGTTGTAAATGCTTTCTTGGTGCATTCTTCATCTGTGATTATTTAGTTCGCTGGGGGCCTGTTGTGACCGCCAACTGCTTTTCATGCTCAGCCCCTTCCACTTGTTTTTTTTTTCTACAGATGTATCCCTTAGTGTTTGTAAATGAGTCATTTCTTTGTGGAGTGGAGAAAATAATGGTTTACATACCAACCCAAAACAAAGCCAAAATACAGACTGCTTAGTGGGTCTCTTAAACACTATGCCGTATCTTCATTAAAACCTTCAAAGATGGAATACGTTGTAATTTGGATCCTCATCAAAAGTTGTCATCCGCCACTCAGTAGGCACATTTCAGGAAGTCCCTATCCTAATTCTATAGTTTCCTTCTTTACTTTATTAAGCATGTGTTCACATATCCTTTATTTTTCATGAGCGTATTGTTTCATCCCAGGACAATCATTCAACAAAAATTGAAACAAAGGAAAATGAGGGATTGTTGTACATTATATATGATTTATACAACCAAAAAACATACTCCATCAATGGTAAGTACATTCTGTGCATGGGTGTGTAGTGTAATATATCTCAACTCATTTTCAGCATGACACATGCAAGAAGGTATGCCTGAGGATCTCGTCAGCAGAAGGCACACAGGAAAAACCCACAGGGACACACAGGCGAACAGTTACACCGGCCCTCCAAAACATCTGCAAACACTAAGCAGAAGATTTGGCTTCACGCCAGGTACCATTTCTATATTTAACAGAGGCTGGCTCCACATCAAAACTTTAAAAGGATTACTGTGTGGCGACACCACCATAAGCCTCATAGACAGAGATGAGACGGCTAAGCACTGCAGTGTGTCTTCAAACTTTCACAATACTCATTTAATTGACATCTCAAGGCATCCTTGAGGCCCTTAAAAAACGGTGAAGTACACCTCAGTGGCATTTTTCCACTGCATAGTAAGGTACGGCACAAGGAACTTGTATGTTTGCTGTTATCTTCATTGTTCACATTCCAGTGTGCATTATTTGTTTCACTAGCTCGACCCATACAGCATGGTCGGTACGTTTGGTACCTTGTCAAGACCTGTAGCTAAAATCAGCATCATAGTACACTGTGGCTGAGAGGGGAAACTAGAGCATGGGTTACAGTACAGTATGGGTCGACAGTACAGTATGGGTCGACACTCACTTAACTTGCTAACCACTACAAAAACAGAACCCTGGAAAGATATGTTGAAAATCTTCAGAGAATTCCTAAATTCCATAAAACAACCCACAGAAGTGATTTTCATTCATCATCCAATGAAAACATGCTATGAAAACATTCCTACTCCACAATCGTCTCAGAAACAACGCTAATGAACAAAATGGTAATTAGTGGACTTAGTGGAACGCACTATGTCTCATAGGCAATCTGTCGACCTCAATACACATATCATTAGATGACTTAAAAAGACCTTGGATTCTCACCCCAGCTGGCATTCTGTCTGTCGCACCTTCCAGTCTTGAATGGAGATTGTAACCAAATGATGCAACAAATTGGCTTTGTAAGATCTTCAAACTCCCTTTAACTTTTATTTTTGTTTAAATTTAGGCTAATTTATATTTGTTTCTATTTAACTATCATTTGACTAAAATATGCCAGACCCAAATACGCTCAATAAGTATGGAGTGACCTGTCAATATTTTTTTTAACATAGTCAATATGAATATTTTTTACAATACAATAAAATTTTAAATATCTGTAAAGTATATTTTTATAGTACAGTATACATTTAAAATTAACACCTCAGTCTACTTGGTCATCATATCCACATTACTTATACTTTTTTCTTTCGCAAAATTGACCAAAATTAGGTCGAAATATTCCTCCAATCAATCTAAGATGACAATTCAAGTGGAGGGGAACTGTTATGCTGCTCTAAAGACCAGCATAACTGTTCACTATTATATCTGACCTCAACAGGCAGTTCTCTTGAGATACAAATAAGAAAAAATGCTGTTCTATCATTATAGTAAAAGACCCCCTGTTATGGACCCTCACCCCAAGTGGACGTCAACAGACAAGTGAGAGAAAATAGGGGACTAAATGAAACTTAACATTCCTTATTAGGAAAATAAAGACCGACAGGGTAGTGGGAAAGAGATAGGGGAAAGAACGAAACCAAGAATCAGAGTCGGATTTCCCAATTAGAGAAGGCAGAAGGGGATAAAACTAACTTTAGAATAAACAATTGTTCAAAATATTGTTGAAACAGGAAATGCCAATATCTGATCCACATGGTCTAAAGGACAAACATGTGTCTTTGAAACACGGGAAGGCTTTGGGGGTCCAAACTCTCATTCCATGTTCAACAAAAAACACGCGACAAACAACTCACTTAAAAGAGTATTGCTCAATTAAGCTCAAACCTCAATCAAAAACAAGTATTTCTTTAGAACTTGTTGGTTACAAAGTAGGAAACATTCTGTTCTATCCGTTATAGAGTCAGTCCGAAGCATATACAGTGGAGGAAGTTGGTAGTGCTGGCAGACAGGAAGATGAAGACAATAATTAACCACGAAAGTAATGTGCACTAACAAATGCAAACACTGCACTACAGAGACACATTCATGTCAAAATGTTCCTGCATGCTCAACTGTTGTCCAATTATCACATACCACAAAGGAATTAGACAAAGATACTTCTTGTTAGGTTAACAGCTGAACTGTTTTTAAAACATTTGTTGTAATACAGACAACAGGATTCATGACTTACTGATCTATATATATATCCCAGGGTTGTATATATCCTAAAATGTCTCAATCCTGAATAAAGCTTTGCTTTGCTTTACAAATAGCAAAGTCAGTCTAAATATCAATTGGTTTATGTGACTAAAACAATGACCACAGTAGGGTGGGAATTGGTTATGTTAATGGCAATTCTGAAAACATTTCAGAATGTTTGAATTGTATTGAGTTAATAGGATGCCGTTACTCACCATCTCCACACCCTGAGGAAACGCTGTGCCCTCCCAATCCTTCTTAGGGAAGCGCTGAATAATCTTTCCACATCCCTCTTCTGAACCTAGGGAGGAAAACAGATGAACATCAGTGGACTTGCAAGAGCTTTACTTTAATAACAGTGAATCCATTTCAACTTTTGGCATCGGCCCCCTACATGATGTTTAACCAGTTCAGGTGCATAGGCCCAGAGTTGACAACAACCCTAATAACCCTCGGCGCTCCACAGCTCGTCTGGTGTGCGACCTGCTTTACATCGAAGCTTTGCTGTAACGGAGTCGGACTCGGACCAAGAGTGGATCCGAAAGCCACTGACTTCCTCTACACAGCACTTACTTGTGATATTGTAGTTTTGCGTTTTGAAGTGTTATTCCAATAAAAGATGTTTTCTAACCAATTGAACCGTTTCAGCATTTAAATGGGGAAAAAACGACGACGTCTACTAATGTCGGACAGCCGACATTGTTTTGAAATGTTACTCTTGAGAGTATTTAAGAGTTTTTAGTGATGTAGAATCCCAAATAAGCGTAAATATACAGTATCTCAGACAAATCCAAACTTTGCTTCTACTGCATATAGCAATTGACCTACCTCTTAGAACAACTGGCCCCAAAAACTCTTTTTCTATCTATTTGGGCCACAACCATGACAGCGCAGCATTAGCTCTTCCTGCACTTCCTTTGGTCCTAAGCAATACACCCGCCATATGTGTGGTCGATTGGATGAACGGTTGTCGAGAAAATCGAAGGACAGACATACATACAGAGACTCCTCTAATTATAGTTAGATAGTTAGGTAGGCTCGTCCATTTCAGGTGCGAAGTTGATACTGTTGGCTCGTTGCGGACAATCATAATGGAAAAAACAACAACTTTTTGTGGTCTTGGGTTTTTTCATTTTGCTTTGGTGTTCTCACAAACTAAAATGAAACCCATTTTCACCATTTGGTCACTGAATAATTAAAAAAAAGTGTTTTTGTGAGTGACAGCAAGCAATCATTTATTATTATCTTTATATAGTCGTCCAACCATATTTTGATTAATGCCCCTCCAGATTGCACCACATCTGACCACGACTCAATATGTGTATTATTTCGAGTTTGCGGCAAAAGTGTACATTCAACCCACAATGCATTGTTTTTTTGGTTTGCGTCCCCATAGTTAGGTCGGATCATGTTCACACCTAAAGCGAAACCGAACCAGAGTTCAATTGGAAGCGGACCAAGACCCCCGTATTCAAGCGGACCAGAGTTTGTTGGTCTGGTCTGCACCAGAGTTTGAATGAGCGTTCACACGACCCCAAAGAAAACATCCTATACAGGAAATGTTCCAGGGATTGGTTAAAACTGAGCCTTCAGGCTATGGGTGCCTTCAGGTGTGAAGGCACCCATAGCCACATCTTAGTGGCTCCCTGACCATTTACTTAGAAGGTCACTGATGCATTCATCCGGCATGTTCACTCAAACTCTTTACTAAGAGTAACTTAAGTTATTAAGGGTAGAGAAGATTGGGGTTCAATTGGAAGTTAAATCTATACAAGAACCATAAAAACAGCCAGAGGTTCAAATAATGAACGTGAAATGCATCAGCAGATCTCACTCAATAAAAAAAGGAACAATTATTGGACAGATTCAAGATGCCTAATCCAACACTGAACATGGACAGAAAACACAAAGCAGATTACAGGGGAAGTTAACCAGAGAGAAGTTCCCAAATTTACTTAGCCGGTTGTTCTCCCCCTCCCCCGCTCCATCTGAGGCAGAATCCCAGGGTTGTTGAACTAACGCTGCACAGTACTTGAATCAGTGCTGCTGACACAGTTGGACCCTGACCTTAGCTTGGGGGAGCCTCAACCTTGTAACCAAAATCGAAACTTGCCATCTTTCAGATTGACACAAATCTCCCAAAGACAAAACAAACCACACGAATCACACAAGGCCACATATGGCTGACCCAGCAAAACAATACAAATTAATGTGAAGGACTTATGAGACGCAACTGACATTGTGTTTTTAGAAGTTAATACAAAAAACGATATCTCATAATAAACAATAAGGACACACATTGTCATAATTCCGTACAATTGTTATCTCTTAGAATTGTTGCACAATGTGCTGTATTGTCTTACAGTATGACTTCATGTCTAAGTTATTGTACGATTTAAGTCATGCATTCAATTAAATGAATGTTTTAATTCTCCTGGGTAAGGGGAATGAGAGAAGAAATTACGTAAATTATATATTTTTTCTATTTTTATTTAACCACAAAATGAATACTACTAAATTTGGTTCAGTATAGAGACATCCTACTCATTGCTCATTTAATTTAACGATCCATTTCCTGCCCACTTCCTCAGCTTTCTTGTCTGTTTTTTTCAGTCAGGGTAAAATTCCTATTCCATCAAAACAAATGTTTGTAAAAGCTAGAGTTACAAACAAATCATATCCTCGCTAAAAACTCATTAAAATCTCATCCACAAGTTTATAGAAGACGATTTCTATGTTCACCTGAGGTCTATCCGACTCAGAATACTACAAGTCGACTCCCATTCGCCAGGTCAAATCGATTATTCGCAGATTCATCGTTTAAAAAATAAAACAAAACAAAATCATTTTTCCAGATTTACTCACCATTACGGTTACTGGTAGGGTTGGGTACTGGTCACATTTGGAGCAATACCAGTACCCAACAGTACCTTTTTTCTGATACAAACACGGTACACTCTGCTTTTAGATATACGTTGTGTTTGAGCAGGTGTTTCCTCAGGTTGGACGTGTTTCCATGGCCAGCTTTGCATTTCGCATTACAACTATTGCAGCGAGCATTGTCTGGGTCCAGTTTGGAAAAGTTTAAACAACCACACTTGCGACCGCTTTTGGCTCTCCATTGCCCCTGCTGTGTTATGCAAACGCCATGATCAGCTGGGATGCAGTTGCGTGCTCTCTCTTTCTCTGTAAAGTATACTTTAGCATACTCTATCTCTCTCTTTAACCTATACTGTAGCCTACTTGCTCTCTTTCACTCTCTAACGTATAATCTAGCCTACTCTCTCACCACTCAGATGCGCTTTCAGCCTTTCAGGCACCAAAATTTGGCAGATTGATTTAACCTGATTAGTTACGCCTTAGTACCAACGTAATTTGGTCGGTACCCTTGGTACCCAACCCTAGTTACCAGGTTATTGGAAGCAAATAGAAGTGACAGGCGTGATGGTTCCATAGACTAAATCCAACCATAACATTACACGAGAATGGATGTTAAAATAATTGATGGATAGTAAAGAAGTATTCATGCTCCGTGATGAAGCCATCTAAAGCCGGAAGCGAAAGGCATACTCAGTGGTCCAACCGTCGTTCTAGCGGTGTTAACTGCTGGAACCTGACCGGGGATCACCTCTTTTTCCCCCGCTTTAACACCCTGGTTCGGCTTTTAAGTTGACACCACTAGACCCACCACGGGTAGTCGCATTAGTTCCCTGCTTAGGATCACTTTATTACGGAGCGTGAATATCCAATATGTTTACAACTTTACCTTGGTTTGACAAGATCAATACGCGATGGATCAATCAAAAGTTCTTGACTAATAGTTGATTTACGTCTGTGTAACGCAGACAGTCACGTCAATAAATTACATACAAAGCAAGACTTAAGTTAATGTGCACAGCTCAACCAGATCTTTTTACAAAAATGGTCCAGACAGATTTTTTGGTGTTGTGGCACTTGGTCGCTCGTCAGATCTAACATGCAATAAGCCCACATCTCCTTGTGAAGCATTAGTTCTCCTGTAGTCATTATTTTGTGTTTAATATTTGGAATTGCTGTATCTTAAGCCATTGTATCATGTTGTATTTGGTTATTATAATTCACGTACCAAAAAGGTAACACCTGCGATTGCAAGATTGAGAGAACTTGAGTCGGGGCTCTCGGAACGACGATTCGACCCGTTGACTTTAAGGGTACAACCCTACTGAGTTCCTTAAATAAGCATACAACCTTTACAACCAAACCATAAACAAAGCCATTAGCCTTTAGAACTTTAACTAGGTTTATATTCCTTTGTACCAACTCCAATGTGTTTGACCCCAAAGTATCTTCTATTCTATCTGAACAAGTTTTTGAGTAGGTTATTTATATTAAGAAACATTATGATTTCAAAATGATGATAGTATTTCAAGAAGTGGTGACCAGAAGTGTTAGTCCAGAAGTGGAGTTGTCAACACGACAACTGACTTGTTTTCTATTCAACCGAAAAAGGAAACAAAAATCGAATGACATTAAGTGCAGGAAGGTCACTTTTGCTAATTTTCTAATATAAAAAAGATATTCGAGAAATACGATGACCAAGTAATTTCACCTGAAAGTATGCAAGTGGGTCAAGTCAGACACCATACAGGTTTCAAAGTCAAAAGGTTAATACTATTCTACTATTCTTAAAGACTTTGAGATAATAACAGCCTCGGGGCATGTTTCCTTTGAATCTTTACAAGGCCTCATTCACATTCATTAGACCCGAGTGTCAACAGGAACCTGTGACGTTGTTCGAAACATGTAGCACCACCACCACCACCAGTTTCTTTTATATTGCGTTTAAAAGAACAAGCCTACTTTTTCTATCTATTTTTTGTGAATCATAAAGATTTATAAGTCATTAAAACAATCCCACTGCAAAATGATGCTTGTAATATATATTAAAATGATTTATATTCACATCAACCAATTCACATTTTTTAAATGTTAAATTCCAAAGTCTGAAATGATCATATAATGAGACCACCTTGAAAACATTCGTCCAAATTAAATTGATCTGTTGCAATATTATCTGGCCTGCATGTCTAGTTTCAATAACAGATAAATTCCATTAGATAAGACAAATGTGCATTTGGAGAATGATCAAGAAGTATTTGCACTCAAAAACATCCAAGTAGTTAATTTCTGGCATGATTTGCATTGTCTTCAGTCAGACACAACCTACAATGGAAGGTTGTTAGTCTTTCCTGATGAGAGCAGATGTTCCTCCTCCAGAAAAAACACTCACAGTATATCTCCCTGACTTGTCTTGACATTGAGTAGTTCTATAAATCAGCAAAGCCTTACCATGTATGGCCAAGGCCGCCTTTGTACAACAATCTTTCCGTTTACGTCACATCAACCCCCAACCTGTATCAGCCTAGTTGTGGATACAATTGGACTAATTTCAACTTTTTTCAAACATCTTGCCAAAACACCTGCCAAAGTGACTCCACATGTTGTTAACATGCTAAGAGTCATGAAATCTGTTTATTGCTTGATGCTGTATGAGAGCTATGTAAATACTTCCAGGAAGCAATAGTCATTATTTGCATGAAATAATGTTATCAGAGACTAGCAAATTTGGGATATAAAAAAAATCTCAGTCCAGGAAGCCATTAAATGCTACTGCAGAGGAAAAAAACATATAGGGGAAAAAATAACAAAGATTCTGGCCAAGGCAATATGAGCTGCGAAATGTCACACCACGCGTATCGCAGTGCTGAATCAGTTTTGCTCATCACAGGCTCAGAAAAGAAATGCCATGATTTCCATAAATGCTAAAACATAGACCTGATATAATTGGTACTTACGTGTATGACATGTGGTTCAACAATCTAAATATTTGGTTGTGGTTGATATTCCCTGTTTCAGATATACAATGAATACTTTTCCTTTTTGTTCGTCCGACAAATAAATCAACAGATTAAATCAACAACAAATTTATTTTTAATTTTATACACGTGAGAAAGAATGTACTGCTTTGCTTGATATCTCTGACATGAAAGCGCAAAAGAGACTGCAGTATGGATTAGCTTGCATTGAGGAGCTGAATTATTACAGATCTCTCTTGAGGTCCTTTTGCAAAATACTAGAAAAGAAGAAATATGAGAAAGCTGGATTTTACATTTTTTACAAACTAAGCTTGTTTCTAGGCTGTACTATATTGTTCTGTGGTCCGACAATGATCTTCTCTAAGGGAATCACAACACAATGTCACATAAGCATTTCATTATCAAGCTACATCATAATGTCATGCAATTTCCCTTCAAATGCAACATACAGAAAGGAACTTCCCCATTGCGGTCCAGGTGGCTCCTGCCATGAAGTCAGATTAACACAACGGGGCTTCCAATCAAAAGGAAGAAGCAATTCCCTAAATTTCACTTTTTAGACATTTCACATCTGCTTTTTTAAATGGTATCAAACCACACTCAGTTGATACATTTACGATCACATGATTCATATTATGGTTGTTGAAAATTACCTAACCAATATTACAGTACTTATTCATCAAGAATCTGGCTACAGGTAAGGCTTTATCATTGAAGGATTGGATAGGTCGCTAAGAAGGCTACATTTGTGTCCAAATTGTATTAACAGTAAAGACAAAAACTAAAAAAAAAAAAACTAAAACTGCATGTGGAAGTATTTACTCCTATTCCCTGCAAACCTCCAGCCTTTTTGAATCCAGCAGGACTTCTTGTGTTACATAACACTTTCTCTTAGTCAAGACCAGAAAGGGCCGACCATAAAGTCACAGAAAGTTAACATTGGGCAGCATGTCCTTGAAATGCATACCAAAATAATTCTCCAAGAGGGTGATGAGATCCATCCAATAAATTGTTTGAGTAAGGCACTGGGACAAATTCTTCTCTTCCATCTCACACATGTTACTTGGTGCGGGCAGAGACTGTATAGACCCTCACCAATGAGCCCAAACAATAAACCACTACAAGATAAACAGCCATGCCTATTCCAAAAAACTGCATAGTCACCACAATCCAAACAAATATAATTTCATAGTTTATGTATGTCATAAGTCCAAAGAGCAAGTGTTTTTCATGCAGAACTCTTGCAACATGCCTTGAAATACAATACAAACTGCAATTTAAGGCTTTTCTATAGGTTGGCTATGTCAAATTTTACTCAGTGAACTGCACCCATAGGACTGGATTTCTACAATAATCAGTACATTTTGCATGATATTGATCAATTTCCTATTGATAGCAGATTTAGTTGATGACATGCCATCTTCTCTATTAAGCCAAGTGTACAAGCCAGAGACAGATACATATGTGACTCCAACAGAAGCAGTGTTACCACAATATCACAACTAGTTAATCAGGATTCTTTTGTCATCTTTGTCATTTTATAGGACAATTTGGATTTAACTGAAAAACAACATATCTTGGTAACGACTGGAAGTTGTATATTTCATTATGTCAGCACTGCAGCAGTGCTTTACTAAGACAGATCACCTCAGATACATTTAGTCGTAATATTTACGTGGAAATGCATCATCATTTAATCTTTAAAAAAGGTGAAATAATGATTTTTATATAAAATTATTAAAATACATTTTTTTTTAAAAAGCTAAAGGCATGCATTTCCTGTTCCTTTACAGAAGCAGGTAAAAAAGTCAGTCCTCTGAAATGCATGGTAGTATTAGGCAAGCATTACATGGTTTCCTTGACAAATTATCCAGCTGTAGTGAGCAATGGGTTGTGGGTGAAGGTAGTGGAAATCAAATCTTTAGTATACAGGAAGTGGCCTGAAGACCTCTGCAAGGATCCCTATTTGATTTAGTGATCAAGGTAGAGTAGAAAACACATGTTGCCTAGACAGACTACTGGCATACAGGAATACCCAGGTTGACCGCAAAGTCTATTTTAAGAATTAAACAACTGACGTGTAAAATAATAACTATTGACAAGTGCAAAGTTCTTATTGTTTTAGAGCTATCTCTTCATATAAAACTGTTCAGCTATGGAGAAATAAGGCACCAAACCAACAGTATAATTCTACTTATCATCAAACCTAATTATCAAAAGTCTGTCAACTCAGTAAAAAAACTGCTGAAGATATTTATTTCTTGGAATGCTTCTTTGCACTTTTACTGTTTAACTGGTATGCATTACAATCATGGTCATTTCGTTTGAATGGGTTTTTACTGATTCTATAATGCTGACGACGACATTGTGGTCCTGTTGGTTTCGGGTCACGATGCCAAGAACTGATGCAAACATACATCCCATTATGGCTAACATTCTGCTTGTGATCGCAAAGAGAAGTCAGTCTTCTATCAGACACAAACCTCAAGAGTTTAAGACTTTTTAAACCCATGTTTAGTTTTTCACCAAAGCATTGAGAATTTTGCAAATTGCGCCTTCACCTCAGTGTAATGAATGAATGAATTGTTTAGATACAAGTACGGCTACTCTGTACTGCACTCAGATCCATTGTTGTTACTGCCATCTGATTTGATTTGATTTGGAAGAAGTAGACTACCTCACAGTGGAACGATAAATGCATATGTGAACTCTTCATTGAGATACACGTTCTTCGAAAACACACAATACACAAAAATGAAGTCGGCTATGGAGCATGGTACTTGGGTAATCGCTGGAGGGTTTTCACATTCCAACACTCATGACATTCATGCAGAAAAGAGAAGGGGGGGAAATCCTACAACAGGGCCTGCCTTTTTGCAGCTGTATACGCCCATCCCCTAAAAGTTCAGCTCCTTCCAAAAAAACAATTACAAAACTGGTCAAATGCACATGTCAACAATGAGCAAAAATAGACCAACACAATGTTTAGCAGTCAAGTCCAGTAGATGGCATGCGGGTTACACGTGCAATACAATTCTTGTATAGTAGCAGGTATACACAGAGAGATGGGAGGGAAAACAGGCGTTTCAGTGCCTAGCATACCCCGATCAATTTGTCTGACAGAGGGGTAATGTTTGGGAACAATACGTTTATGGTCTCCTATACATTGAAAAAAACGATGAAATAAGCTACACGGACCCCTAAGCATGTCGTAGTGCAGCTTTACCTTAGCTCACCGCCAATAATGCATTTGACAGGGACACACATCAACAGGGACAGGATGTGAAAGCTTTTCCACTTCATCCGTAAAAGTTTCAAGAAACAAATTTAAAGATATTGTAAAGAATAATAACGCTTACTTTTTGAAAGGTCTGTGGTTGCTTTAGTTACTGTGTTATTATCTAGATTCAGCAGCAGTAGGACACTGCCCCAAAAAGGTGTTTCATATCTCAAATCTTAGCTGCATGGCTAGGCTATCCCGAGCTATCTGTCATCAACACTAACACACTGACGGCCTGGATAAACCACAGCATTTAGGCACAATTTGTAACCCGTGGTCGTGCGGTCAGACGTGTCACTTACCAGATTTATCCTGATCATATCCCACGACAATAAAATAATCAGCGAATCTAGCCATGTTTGCTGTTTTTCCCGAAATATACCAATACAATTCAGCATTTTTCTTTCTTCAAAAGCACAGCCATGTTTGACAGGAATGCCAATGCGCCTGCGTGCAAAGCCAAGCGACATCCATGGGCGTGGGCTGCCCAGTTTACTAACAGTCATCTTTAGGATATCTTTAATTTTGTAATTCTCTGTTCCATTCTCCGACCATTCAACGTTGTTTTATTCTGGGCGTATCATAGATGCACAATTATTTTTAATTAATGAAATATTTACATTAGAGTATATTATGACGAACTATATGCAGATTATATTTAATTCCAAATTAGCATTACAGAAACCATTATTCACTATTTTAGAACACGCTGTTGAAGAAAAGCGCACAACTGTATATATATATGTACACACCTACTTATTCTCTCTCTCTCTCTCTCTCTCTCTCTCTCTCT
>OOFG01106283.1:0-16045 GCA_900323295.1 Molva molva | reverse complement strand
CGTCCCCTCGCTGAGTAAGATCTCATTTAATAATGTATTACAGCCATTCAACTGTTATTGTCAACCCTCCACACACACACACACACACACACACACACACACACACACACACACACACACACACACACACACACACACACACACACACACACACACACACACGTGTTGTACTTATATAACAGGCTAGATGTTAACAATATTCCTGTGTGCATTTCATCTTGTGTTCCACAGACCGGCTCATGGAGACGTACCGGAGACACGAGGAGGGTCTGGACCCCATGGCCAAGAAGAGGGACGATGTCCAGTCCAAGATCTACAGGATCAGGTCCTTCATTGCCCACATGGCCGTGGGGGCCCGCGGTTTTCCTGCCTCCCGTTCCTCAACGAGGAGGAGCGGATCAGGGAGTGAGTAATCAGTAGTTGATAGCAGTCAGTATCACTACGTCATCGTGTAGCGTTATTATATAAGCATGGACCTCTAACTGTAGCTTGTGTTTTTGTGTCTTTCCAGGCGGGTGGGAGCCCTTAAGGGCCAGGAGTTGGCCGTCACAACCCTGGCCCACTACCTCAAGAATGTCCTACAGTTTCTGAGGTACGGACTTCCCCCCACTGCCGCCTCCAGAAGACCGAGAGGCGGAGGCTGGTCCACATGGTCCAGAAGATGACAGCATCTCTGAGCCGGGGGGGGTCCACCGCATTCATGTGAAGGCGGCAAAAAGCGAGGCTGTCATCCCCGGGAGGTGCTGCGGAGGGCTGGCCAAGGAGGCGGTGGAGGAGGCGCTGTGTAAGTTCTGAGAGGAGAGAGCTGCTGAAGTTGCTGCTATCCATTCAGTCTAAATGTTTTATTGTGTGTGTGTGTCCAGGCAACACGGAGGTGCAGGGGACCAGCAGCAGCCGGTTCCGCCTCTATGGCTTTATGACCGCGTACCTCTCCTCGCTCTTTGGCCATAGAGGCGGGGTATTCCAGAACCTGCGGGTCCAGGAGGTGGAGGCGGCAGAGGGACGAGGCTGCTGGGTCTGCCTGATCGACGTAAGCATGCTGACTTTAACATGTCTTATTCATTCCCATGTTGAGATGATGGAGCTTGTTTCTCATATTGTTTATTAACCTTTGACCTATAGGTGGAGAACCACAAGACCAACGAGGCCTTCGGAGGGCGCAGGTGGCCCTGACCGGAGAGGAGCACGGGGTTCACCCGGCTCCTCTCCCTGAAGGCCTTCGGAGGGCGCAGGTGGCCCTGACCGGAGAGGAGCACGGGGTTCACCCGGCTCCTCTCCCTGAAGGCGGCGGCCGGTAGCCCCTCGGCCTTTGCCTTTTTCACCGCCAACCCCTGCAAGAACCTGGTGCTGCAGCTGCAGGGGTCCTGGAGGGAGATGGGGCCGCCCGGCGTCCCCAACCTCACTCAGATCAGGAGCGCCATCGCCTCCCACGTGAGTGTTGTCAGAGCAGGGAGTGGTTAGTCAAACGTAAAAGCAGACACATTGTAATGGGCAGCCTTAGTAGGACTACACCTACAACACCTACTGATCAACTGGGATGCAATAGTTTCCAATTGTCTGTTGGACATTGACAACCGTTTCCCTTCCATCAGTCTTCCCTTTCTCTTCTTTTGTTGTTTCAGGCCAAATTCAACCTATGGGCCTTGGACCGGGGGAAGGTCGCCCGGTCCATGTGCCACGACACCTCCATCGCCGACAAGTACTACGTGGTGAACCTGAACCCACAGCAGGCCATGCAGCACCGCCTGCAGGCCATGCAGCACCGCCTGCAGGCCATGCAGCACCGCCTGCAGGCCATGCAGCACCGCCTGCAGGCGGCGCGCAGGAGGATGTCGAGGCGGGGTCGTCGGGCGGCCCGTCCCCTGGGTCCCCGGGGTCGTCGGGCGGCCCGTCTCCTGCGGTGGCGGAGAAGAAGGAGCAGGCCGGGGCGCAGTCTTCAGGAGGAGGAGGAAGTCCCCGTCCACCTCTGAGGACGAGGCTGAGGTCCCCTACCGGGAATCAGGGACCTCCTCTTCCGAGCCCCCTTCAGAGGCTGAGCTAGAGGAGAGAAGGGTAAATACCGTTATGGTGAACCCTGTCTGGTCACCATTTAAAGGACGGCCCCCTCTCCAACTAAGGAGATGAAGGACCGGGTGAGGAGGACCGGGTGAGGAGGACCGGGTGAGGAGGACCGTCCTCACGAGGCAACATCTGCCTTCTCTTACATAACCAGTGTTTTTAGTGTAGTTTTAGGGATTAGAGTCATTTCGTTATGTATCTGTTGTGTGTAACAGTTATTAAAAGTAATGTTCATTATGACTCAAGAGTTTTTTAGACATTTGTGTCTCATTTAAGTTGTTCTTATTTATATTTATTTAATTTGAACAACAGTACCAACATTGACAATTTAAATATATTTTAGTTTTTTTTTTTTTTCCTTATAAATACAAATATTCAAACAAATATTTGTGTTTTCTGGGGGGGCACCACTAAGCAATCCCGCCTAGGGCAGCCAAATGGCTAGCAGCGGCCCTGCACACACCTTTATCACGACCTTATCCAAATGTAACTTGGTTTTGTGGTGAACATGCTGGTCTGCATGCAGCTGGCACCAATGAGTATTATAATACATTAAATATAATCATAAAGAATTCTTCTGATAAATCAAGCTCACCTGGATTAGCCCCAAACAGCAACATTTAATCCGACTTTAATCAAACCACCATCAAAGATCCTGTTGTTTTTGAGTTCTTCAAATGAGGAGCTCCAGAACATTCATTGCGTAGAAATCCCCACCAGTACGCGACCTTCTGGTTGGCAGTGCTTGCTCCTTCCAAGTAGCTGTCACTGGTTCCTTCCTGGTCAGTAAACGCTGAAAGTCGCGTTTGCCATTCCTATTTGGGTGTCTTGAAAAGCGCTTTATAAAATGCAATAATGTTTAATTCCATATTTAGTAGGCTGATAGTCTTTAGGCATTAGCCTGTTATTCCTATTGCAGGTTATTTTTCACATCACTACCATTACGAGAAGGCAAATATCAACGATGCCATTATTATATATATTCTATAAAGAAAGAAACGGCCCAGAGACACGTTTCATATCGATTCATCTAACATGGCCGCTACTCCAACATTTACTTCCTTAGCGCTGCTTTTCGTGCACATCCGCTGCTGCTAAGCTTGTCGATAGTATGACGTATACAACCTTTTGTCCATATCTATCGATACAATACGCATAAAATGAATCAAACCATAAGACAGAAAATCCCATTTAGCAAATTGCTCATTATGTGCATTATCACCAGTCTCCACTACGCACGCCGGCCTCGAGCTTCCAGCCGAAGCCTGGCGGTGGGATCCCATGGAGGGGGGGGATACATAATCCCACGTCGGAGTCAACAACATTGGACAGACAATAACAAAGCAACCACATGAGCCTGGCGCTCCGACCATCTCTTTGCACCACTCACCTTACCCACTACCTCCAGGGAAGGTCCGCTGTTAGACCTACCACACTACATTTGACGGACACTCTCCCTCGCTCTGTATACATATGTATGTAAATATCTACATTTATACAGTGTATGTCTGCACTAAAATGTATTATTTTACCGTTTTATACTGTTCTTAGAAATACAAGTGTGTGGTCTTCCCTTTTTTGTTCATTTAACGATTGCCCTTTTAATGTTTTTAGTTGTGTTTATGTATCTTCACTATGAATGGCGATTAGTTCGAAGGCTTTATAAATAAACTTTATAATATTAGTGTTCTAGAAGCCTAACCCTCTTTCGCACGCGGACATCAACCGCTGCTCAGACGGAGCTCCACACATCGTGGCGTCATACTATAAGTGTCCTAGAAGCTTAAACCTCTCATGGACGTGGACATAAACATCAACCACTGCACCGATGATAGAATTGCAATACACATAACCTTCACTGTAACGCGGTCATTGGGGTCCCTAAATGTAAGACCACGTTATTCACAAGATCGCGTTATAGCGAGAATCTATTTAATTGTTTTGCCTAAAAAAAACATGTTATATTATTAGTTTTAATTAGTGAATGCAGAAAGAACCACAATCACGCAGTGCAATGCTATTATAGGAAATACGACACAACTAAATGAAATAAGTAAATGTTTCAAAAGTACAACCGACTTGACCATTGTGTCCTCATATCGTAAACCTGACTAAAAATACCTTACCTTACCTTCATACTGCTGTTGAGTTTAACAAAATCAACTAAATTGCGGAGGGAAAGGTTTCAAATTATATCATGCCACAAAATTGGGTTCCAGCCAAGCACCGCATAATATTGGAGGTCATGTTATATTACTGCGCTTTATAGCGAAGGTAAAGTGTACTTTGAAGAGGTAAATAATTGACTAGCTGTCGATTAACATTACACATTCAAAGAACGAAAGAAAATCTACATCTTTAATTTTTAAACCCCTTTTATTTACATCAGCACAAACTAAAGCAAAACTGTTTTCAAATGAACAGCTGTTGTGATAAAAAAAGTTGTATTACAGTATAGTTTTCACAGTTGTATACAGTTGTACATGTCTGATTAAAAACAATTACATAATATAAGTTATCAGTATAGATGTAAAAAGATTCATAGTAGTTATTTATAGGGCAAGAAATTACAAGAATAGAAGCATAATGGAAAGTTATTTAAAAGTATACAAATATTTTTCAAACAAGAGAAAATGTAGGAACACTCAGAATAATTTGTTCCAGTCTCTTGTTGCCTCCATAAGATGCCGCTGACCATGACCAATCCAGTCCTCTTGGCTGTGGAAAAGCCGACCACAGAACCAGCAGTCAAAAATGGGCTGCCCAGCACAGTTTGATAAAGTCTTCACGATTTCATACTTTCTCCTTCCTTTTTTCTTCAACTTCAGTTTCAGAAGAAAACGTTCGCGAACAGAACTCTGATCCAGTTGCAATCTTGAGCCATTGTTAGCAGGAAGCAGACATTTGGCAACTGGCTTTTTCCCTGTTAACCCCATCTGGTTGTGTACAGATAGAGCCTCTACAGTTTGATGAGAAAGTGAGACTTTAGTGACGGCTCCTCTGTGTCGATTAACTGACTTCATGATGCTTGCCACTTCAGGAATATCAGCATCTGGATGGTTAAGCACAACAACAGGTTGATGTCTGCGAGGGCACTTGATCTGCTGTAGTGAACTGAAAGGGTAGAGTCTCAGTGTTCTCTCAATGTCTTTGGATACAGGATGCCATACTTCTGAAGTCAGTGTTTTGTTTGCAAGTCTTCTTGCTTTATGCATTGGAAGCTCATCAAAAAGTGCTTTCCTCCGCCTTTTCCTTTGGCTTGGTGGCCGAATTGGCCATGGATTTTCTATCACTTTTAAATTTGATTGGGACTGAAAAATACCAGACACAAAATCATGTTCTGGGGATACTTTCCCTACAGGGAAAATATTTTTCACACAAGTGAAAGCCATATCATTGGTTTTTTTTGACATCACAAAAGACTGATCACTCTGTGAACGAGGAGCAAGAAATAAAGGCTCCTCATTGGCAGTTGGTACAATGCCTGCAAATAGCCCACTGGTAGGTGTGACAATCCTGTACACGACTTTGGATCCAGTGCTTTCACCATTTTTCTTTGCCTGAGTCACAGTCTGGCTTTCAAGATTACTCGAAATGTTGCCAGACTTGGCTTGTGAGACATACCTAACCAGGTAAGCTTGACGCCCGGTTGGCAAAATGTTGGATTTTATTGCAGGGTTCAGAGGCATTGCCAGCATTTGACGTGAACAAAGTGGTACCTGTGAGCTGGCCAACTTGAAACCAACATTACTGGGGGGCTTCACAACTGGAAGTGACCTTTTTACCAAGTAGCAGGTCTGTTGTGTTTTCACACAAGTCTTGTCCACTGGTGTACCTTGTCCTGTTTTAGAAACAAGAACAGGTCCATTAAACCCTGTACTATTGAGAAGGTAATGGTTTGAGATTGTGCTAACGTTTGGTGGCACAGCAGACACAGATGTTATCCCTGTTTTACTAGGCCTCAAGAAGGGTGTTTCCATTCCTACCTCCCTGCCATTTTGAGAAGGAAGCAACCCAGTTGGGTTACTGGAAAATTCAAATCCTGGTTTCAGGTAAGATACATTGATCCGAGGACTACTTGACTTAGTTATCAGTTTAAAACTTGTGTTTCCCTTGAGTTGCACCGGTATAGCATATTTATTTTCTGCAGTTTGTAATAGCATTTGCTGCTTACCCTCTGGGATCTGAAAAAATCGTAGTGTTGTTTTTGCAGGCTTTCCAGATTCACTGCTATCAGGACATGTTCCTACTCTTTCTTTATTAAGCTGGTGGTTAATGATTGCATCAGAATGTTGTTTCACTACCAGAATGCTTTTTTCGTGGCCTGGGTGACCCAAACTGTTGCTTTCTTGAGTTTTAGACACCGGTATATAATCCTCTTCAACTTTGATGATATTAAAGTCTTGAAAAATTGACTCGGGTGTCTCTTCAGTAGTTTGTTCTTCAGCATTCATTTTGCACTGGCCAAGGTCAGTGTCAATCTCTGGCATTGTTTCATTTAACCCATGATGGGGAGGCCGATTAGTCCCTTGATGTGCATTACTCCCATGTCCAGATTTGCTAGATGGTCTTGGAGATTCTGCCAACTGTATACTCCACTGAGAGGATTCATGAGCACACAATGCTTCTGTTGGAATTTCAGTCCTGTCAAAAATGTTAGGTGAATGAGGTGAAATGTCTAATGATTCTTTTGAATAATTATGAAAACTAAATACCTTTTCGTTGGGGGTATTTATAAGTGAGTTTTTACCTAATATGGTAGGTTCCCTGGAGTAACTAGTAGAACTAGATTGCATCTCTGGAAGTGGCATTTCACATTTGGATGTTTTTTTTGTGCAATTCTGAGCACCTTTAGAGAGATCATGTTTATTTCCAATTGGGAAAGATATAATCTCCCCACCAATGCTGGGGTCTGGGTTGTTTTCAGACAACTCAATTGTATCCAATAATCTTTGATTGATGCCTGTGGGCAAGTCAACCTTAATCGATGATAAAAGAGACCGCACATTGTGTTTTTTAGATTTACTAAGAGGGGTCAGGTCGGGGTTTGATTTTGCAGGGATTGAATTCGAATCAAGATCATTTTTTTCCTTGACGTGATCCATCTTATTTTCCACAGAAAATATTGTACTGGATTGAGCAAAGTAATCGGGGGAGCCATTTTGTTCAATTTCTGCCTGTTCTTTACATTCATCTTTCTGGACAGCTGGAGTGAAGCCAATAAGAGGGATTTCTTCCTCCTCAACCTTAACTTTTACTGCCACAATATCATCCTGAAAAATGTGTGTAGAAGCACTGATGTTTTGACTATTGCATTTTCTTATATTTCCTACAAAGTCTTTTGTTTGAGAATGATCCTCTGTGGGGGATTCGACGGTTGATGCTGGCAGGACTTTAAGAACCAAGTGCTTTTTGCCATCAACCACCTTGAAACCAATTACCTTAGTTGTGCAGTTCGGGGGTATAGATATTTTGTTTTTAAGCTTGAGAACAAGTCCATTGGGGTTGTTGTGACTTGTCGTTTCTGAAGGGTTTTCACAGTCTGGCATCATTAATTGTATTGGTGGTGTTGATTCACTGGCAGCCTGCTGTTCTGTAGTATGATAGCTTTTGCTGCCATTTTTGTTCTTTTTCGCTGCCATCTTGTCAAACCACGGACTCTCATCTGAACTCCAGTCGGATTTTAACAATTCACGATTCCGTTTTGACATTCTTCGAGGACCCTTTGAGTCGTCAATCCAATCTTCGGCCTCTTCATCATGTGCATTAATCATGTGTTTTTTGAAAAAATCAATCCTCTCTGAAACATAGCCACAAATTTGACAATTGAATGAGAGTTTACTCGCATGAACAGTCAAGTGTCTCTTGTATTCGTCTTTGTTCAAGCTCACGTGGGGGCATTTTAAACATTTGAAACGTCTCTCGTTATGATGGTGAATGTGCTGGACAAACGTGCCTGCATCCAGAGTTTTAAACTCACATTTTTCACACTGAAAGCGCCCGTTCAAACTGTGGCACATGATGTAGTGCCTGGTGAGCATTAACAGAGAGTACTGAACCTTGTTATTGCAGATCTCACATGTAACCAGGGTATTTCTGTGTCCAATCCGATGTCGCTGAAGATCAGGGAATTCATTTGTGACGAAGCTACACAGATCACAAGGATACGAAGGAAGGCCATCCTTATGCGACTCTTTAAAATGCTTAAGGAGGTCATTGGGACTGTATGTAAAATTATCTTTACATACGGAACAGCTGAAGCTGAGAATATTTCCTGTGAAAACAGCACCCTGTGTATTTTTACAAGATTTCCTGATCACTTTTAGATTTTTGTGAGTTGAAGTCTCCTCTATTGCGTATTCATCAGGCTTGCATTGGAGTGACCCATTAGATTGTTCAGTCACTACTCGTAAATGCTTGTAAACAAAGTCTTTCATCTCATTGCTTTCTTCTTCTTCTGTGGTAGAAATGTTGTCGTTTATTGAAGGATGGTCGGCCGCTGCAAGGTCTTGCTCCATAGCTTCACCCCTGCAGGAATCTGAAATAAAGAAGACATATTACAGCAATATTGCATTAAAAAGGACAATGTTATATTCAAAACAGCAAAAATGTATAAATGTAAGTAAAGCAGTACGATGTACTCCATAAAACTACACAATTATCTCAAGATGTGGATGTTTCTCTAAAGTGCACTGGAAGGCCCTCAGGCTTCAGTGCCGTGTCAAGGTTTAACAAAACAAAGACAAGGCATCTCCGGGAAAAACTCAGTGGAAAAAAGGTGTTGCAATTGTGGATCGTCTGGCGTCTAGGCCAATGATAGTTTTCCCATTGGCAACCTCTAGTGGCTTGAGTTGTAGCTAGATAAAGGCCTGAATAAAATGATTTAAAGAGAAAAATTCAGAGGATGGCCACATTTTATTCTTGAGAAACTTTCTAGTTCAGATATTTGTTAAGAGTAAATAGCTACAGTTGAAAGATATATAGCGCAGGTTTAAAGTTAGTATTAAAGACATACATTAAAGTATTGATAGAATTGAGATGAGATTTCAATCTCATTTATGGCTGACCCCTCATAGTCGACTGGAAGACTATTATCGTGGTGCTCTTGGCCTACTAAGGTTTGTGTTAGTTGAGTAATCGCATATTATTTTATGAGGCATCTGAGAACTAAAGACACGATCACCAGTGTGAGTCCCAGTGTCTCTAGCGGTATATACTGCTGAGGCAACGCGGCTTCAGAGCGAAGCAGTCGGCCAGCAGTACTCCTCTCTATAGAGTCATAGTTTGGTCAATAGTTGTACACAATAGGCAAATTACAAAGTAGCCTGCCCTCAGCAACAGCCGAACTAAAATGCAAAGAGAGGGTTAATTGAGAAAGCATCAAATAACATCATCTCTGAATCAATTTATTTTGGGTGCAATGTAGCCTTTTGGCCTGCGGATGGCAGTACATTATAGACCTACTAGTAGCCAACCAAGCGCCGATTATGGTCAGTCCCTCGCTAACGTCTTCAGCTGGCTAGCAACGAAGAAGAAGGTACCATTGTGTGATGTAATTTCCACACAGGACCAGACCCTTCATATTATACACTAAATGGAGCAGTCGTCCCGTACTGCGGGAGTGGCGGTGAGAAAACAAGTGGACCTACTTCTTTTGCAACCAAGCAAAAATATCTCAAAGCCTAAAATACATCGCAGCCCACTTTATCTTAAAAGGATGTCTACTAGATTTTTTCAACATTGACTCACAAAATATAAAACCTACCAGCAAACCAATCAAATGCAGAAACCGTTTCTGTAAATACAAAGTACTGTGCCTCTATTCTCTTTCGACGCTGACAAACCATGGCCTCATTACTGTCGGTCGTTTGTGTGTGGATCAGCTACTAGGTTGCTTATTTGGATGAAAGGACAGTACAATGTAGACTGGATGGAGAACATAATAGTTTCATTGCAAAATAAAAATAAACATCTAGACTCTACATGATATTTTTCTTTTGAAACTGCTCCCACAATGAAACCATTACATGAAACTATGCTCGTATCCTGCCTTCAATGTGTTTGTCTTTCAATCTGCAAATAAATTATGTTGCTTCCATTCCTATTGTCTAATAAAACATTAAACAAGTTGCAGTACTGAAGGCATATGGTATAGCTAGAGTAGCCTATGCAACAATGGGTAAAATATGCAATGTCAGAAATTGTCAAACTCATTTTAATAATCTTTGGCGGATTTAAATTAAATCTGTTAATTCAACGCACCGTTTAGTTTAAGGAGAGAAAACCTTGGCGTGTACGAACATTTAATCGGCTATCACATTTAAATATTATTTTACTTGCAGAGGTGAGTGCGAGTAAGCAGAATATAAACTGTTGGCATTCAAAGCCCAAGATTCAAAGCCCCATGTTCCGCTAGTTGCACAGGTAACTTCACAGACCACTCCTACTTTCACTGGGCTGTAGAAAGTTGGCGTCAAGGACAAAAATGATGGTCTTATGAAAAGGCTTCAGGGACTTTGATTTTGAAACACTGGCCAGTGGAGCAGGACAAATAGCTATACGACCCTTTCGTTCATCTCTCGGTTAATGTCACAGGTGCACTCTTTAATTCTGACGGCTGGGTGGAGGTTATCCTCCCTCATTCACCAATAGGATGAATGTTTGTTTGTTTATGTTACGCATGATAATAAGGGAGGACAAGACATTATCTCGACAGACATTTCCTTAAAGTTGCAGTGTGTAGTATTGAGTGGGATCTAGCAGAATGGATGTATTCATCTTAATACGAACTCAGATTGTCTTCCCGTTTTCTGTTATGCAGCACACACAACCATCAGCCATAATTCAGTAAAAACACCATAAAGTGTTTAACTCAACACCTGACTCCGCTTCCTCTATTTGTGGTCGACTGACCCATGACAAATAACATTTGCTTATCCCTCACTTGGACGCGGACATCAAAATAAATCACTCATCAGACGGAGCTCCACACATCCACACACCGTAGCATGGTTTTCCTGAACGCCTAATCCTTCTTGCGATCATCAACATCAACGGCTGTGAGGAAGGTGCTCCACCCATCTGCACATCACACACACCGTGGCCTTCAACTATAACTGAACTATGTTTTTTCTATACTATTTGATCATATATGCTGCTTCAAAATTTGGCCAAAATACATAAACATAATAAAAATGTATTCATAAGATGTCGGAAAAAAGTTTTGACGGTATTGAATATCATACCTTCAGTATTTCTAAATACCCTGGTATCCCGTTATACCGCCCAAGCCTAGTCTATACTAAAGATCCCCATACAAAGGTCAACTGAGGAGGCACTGCAGCAGGAGCTGACGCAGTAGGTCTATCTGAGGAGGCACTGCAGCAGGAGCTGACGCAGTAGGTCTATCTGAGGAGGCACTGCAGCAGGAGCTGACGCAGTAGGTCTATCTGAGGAGGCACTGCAGCAGGAGCTGACGCAGTAGGTCTATCTGAGGAGGCACTGCAGCAGGAGCTGACGCAGTAGGTCTATCTGAGGAGGCACTGCAGCAGGAGCTGACGCAGTAGGTCTATCTGAGGAGGCACTGCAGCAGGAGCTGACGCAGTAGGTCTATCTGAGGGGGCACTGGAGCAGGAGCTGACGCAGTAGGTCTATCTGAGGAGGCACTGCAGCAGGAGCTGACGCAGTAGGTCTATCTGAGGGGGCTGGACAGCAGGAGCTGACGCAGTAGGTCTATCTGAGGGGGCTGGACAGCAGGAGCTGATGCAGTAGGTCTATCTGAGGGGGCTGGACAGCAGGAGCTGATGCAGTAGGTCTATCTGAGGGGGCTGGACAGCAGGAGCTGATGCAGTAGGTCTATCTGAGGGGGCTGGACAGCAGCAAAATAAGTCAGAAAGTGTGGTGGAAATATTAAATCGTAACTATAATAAACAATTATATACAAATTATATAAACCTTGTTTATATAATTATTGAAAATGAATTTGTATACATTCTCCTTGGACCTAGAGATACCTCCCTTCCTTTCTCAAATTGAAAGGTGTTAAGATAGTTTTAATTTGCATTGCCACTGTAGCCACAAAGTGGCTACAGTGCCATGCCAATCTACTGACTTCTTTGTTGTGTAGATTCCTTAAACTGTCTTGCAGCCTTGCTTGCAGACTTGCAGACATGCCCACTTCACCCAGTGTATTGCAAGTTAACTTGGTCTCTCCCGCCATGGCTGACTTCAGCCATGGCCAATCCTAAACTCTCCACAATGGTCACTCCCCCTAACCTTTGCTTCCTTTGTGGTTACTACCCACATAAATAAATAAAATAAATATTAAGATAAATTTAATTGTAACAATAGTACATCAGAATTTACAATGATCTAGGCCTAATAACCTACTATAAACAAGCTTTAGAATGATGACGGATTAAAATCAGAACATTTTTTATCCCTAGCGGAGTGCTGGCAGACCGCTAGCCATTCTGCTGAGAGTCCAGGACCGCTGGAATACCAACGTGCAAAGAAGGAAGGTGTTTTCCAACGTCAACCCGCGGGCTTTGTACTCTCTGGGTGCAAGCCACCTAGTGGCCATATTGGTTAAAAGGATGGGGCAACCTTCTAGAAAGTGCATTTCAATTGCTACCTGAGAAACCCGGAAATGGAATGCAGAACAAAAATTATGCACTGAGTTGACATGGTTTCCCACGATTTTTTTTCAAACTAATGGACAATTTTCAATTTAAACCTAGATTTTTTTCAGTTTTTCTCTAAACAAACTAAAAAGACCAAAATATATGGTCCATCGTTTGCAGCATCTTAATGAACCCCTTTTTCTACTGTATAAATGGGGACCACATCTTTTGCGATGTAATATGTCACCGCATCTGTGATCGCCTGCCACCGGGGCCCTGTCTTGTCATAAGGGATGACTGTTGAAAATGCCGAGGTAACCTGCTTCTTTGCAGGCGCTCTGTGGCTTGGCCTGGTATCTGCATCTCTTGGTGCTGCACACACCTGCCATCCCACCGCATGTCTGTCGCAGGTGCAGGAATAGGTTGGTTGTGTTCCCCATAAACTTGGTAATAAGTCTTATAGTTATCTATGCCATTTTATCACTGTTAATGAGACCTTAATTTAGCGAAAACAGGAGTAAAATCCTATGTTTTTGCCCGGCTCCCCAAAACACTGAGTGAACGTTCCGCTCTGCTTCAGTGCCCGTCAGCGTACAAGAGTTCTAAAGACAACATTACTACAAAAGTACCCCAAAGTTGTGTGTGTTCGAATCCCAGCGGAAACAGCGGCTTTACTTGCTATTTAAGGCAAAACAAATCTGCGGAGTCTAGAACTTTTATAAATCACAATTTTGCGGTTCAGCCATTCAATGAAATCAAAAAGGTCAATCAATCAGATAAGGCAGTTGAGGCCAAACTGGTTCATAATGAAAAGCAGAAGATCTGGGAAAGAATCTCACAAAATGTTTAAAGTATTCCAATATTTCCCAGACATACCCCTTTGATGTAACGTGATATCAATATATCACCAATTCAAATAATATGAACATATTAACTGTAGGTGAAATAACATCAGTATACTTATAAATGACAATTATTTTGAAGTCGAGCATCAGATACAGCAATTCTCAGCTTTGAAATATCTTTACTACTGTATCTCTTGCATGCATGGATGTATGCTCTTTCATTGTTTCATGTTGTGTATATATGCCTTTGTCTGTTGATTGTTGAATTGTTCACAATCAAATTTAAATAGAAAACAAACACAGATAAGTGCTCTGACGTATCTCACACTGAAAGATGTTAGCCTACAGGCGGAACCCTTCCAAACAATGTATCCATTATTGGGAACCTGATGCATGAATCAGGTTAGGATTCCAAGACAATCTATCTTGAAGGGTAACATGTCAGTTTGAGAGATGTCAGTGGACCCGTATCTAATTTATTGACCTTTGAACCCTGCGCAGGGGTTATTTTTGAAAGCCTTATATCTCAGCAATAAAAGGTGCTATCAAAATAAGTGTTTTGGACATCTCTGGACATCTAGCTGTAGAGGGGTGACAGCAATAGATACATTGTAGTATTTGTAGTTGGGGTTAGGATTAGACAATGATTATATAGCCTTTGTTTGAAAGGGAGGGGGAAGTAATATATCTAATAATTTGTTTTTGAGTATGACTTTCAAAGAGTTCAACACTGGTTCAACATCAATGCAACTATGCTTTAGCCTGACTAATAAGAATGCGTATTACTCTGGAACCTCTCAGTTCATTTGCCATTTCCAAGGGGCGTTATCAAAGAGCGTCAATGAAAATGCCTCTAGACCTGCAACCAATCAGAGCAAGAACATTTTTGAGAAATCAGTGACGGCCATCTTGGTTGTTAGTGAAATGCTTCAACGGTGCTCTCATAGGGCATTCCTCTGCATCGTCGTCATTCATTTTGAGTGGTTTAGTCAACTTTATCCCACCAGTGTTGTTCTTGATCTAAAATGACCGCCATAGGAAATTAATGGTTAAGATATAATGTTCATCCAGCAGATGGAAAACATCCCCATACACACACCAACACATCCACAACCACAACCCCCTAACCTTCCAGCCATCTGCGCCACACCCTTTCCTCCATGACTTACATTTCACCATAGACAAAAAATAAAAAAAGAATAATCAATGTAGGTAGTTTTCATGTATTTGCTGCATAATGTATTTGTGCAGCTAGCTTTGGTTTTCGCCGATTCAAATAACAAGGCAAAGCTCTAGCCTAGCCACAGCGTTGGACAGGAATTGCGAAAAGAAAAATAAATAATGAAGGGATTATTTCAACGTCCTTTTAAAAAAAAGATTATTGACTCATCTAACATTTAAGCATTTAATGCGCTGTTCTAAACACATTTTTAAAATGGCTCTTCTAACCTCTTCTTCACTAGGTCTTTCTCAGGTTTTTCTGAAAATAACATACCCAAATTAAAGAGTATATCTCAACAACTACAAGGGCTATTATACGTACTTGGTACCAAAAGAAAGATAACACCTGTGAGATTGTTGTGCAAGTCAAATAATCTATGTGGATGCTACTGGGACAGTGACTAAAGCTAGAACATCCGCCTGAATAAATGTCATGTTTTAGAGAGTGCACCTAGTGCATTCTCAGTTGTTAGCTATAAGGCCATAGCACAACATCTGATGACTGCCTAGGTAGGTTTAGGCGACATCATATTAATCAATTAAAAACCGTTAATATAACCTTGATGAGACACAAACTGATGTATATCTCGATAACCCATTGTTGAATTTTGACATTTGACCCTTCTATTGAAAGGTAAGGGCGAACAGAAGTTAATGACACCAAGCCAAATATTCGCAATTGCACCATACGGCCACCAGATGGCGACAAAGAACATGCGTTCTGATTGAAGGCAATTTACCTATGTCCTGTGAAACCCTCTCTTAGCTACTATACATTGATTGTAAACACTTCCTGACGTTGCAAAATGGTGCCTGGATACTGGAATATCCTTTTATTTATCCTTTTTTTCTATCAAACACAACTTTGATGACAAAAACAACGGTAAGACACCATTTTTGTTTGTAACTAGAAAAAAGTGAAGTTTATTCTTGATAGATTTTGGCCTCTAGTGTGGCGTGTTATGGTCACAGAGTGATATGGTTTGGACTTTTGGGAGTCAGTGGACTCTCAGCTGTCGTATGATATATAGTTTGTGTAGATCACATGACGTGAAAAAGATTGTTATTTTTGTGCAAGTGCAGTTATGAAATAACCCTTGTAACATGCTTGTTATTTTGTTTGTGGTTGGATTTGTGCTTAGTTTAGCAACAATGGTTATGATAGACTAAAAGTTGAGAATCAAAACCATTCTAGGGGTGTGTCACATGACTGCTTTCGAATATGTTGAAACACCTTACGACGTCTTTGTAATTGGGGAGGAGGGACTTTGCCCGGATATGGGCACTCTTGGGATGAAG
>OOFG01106282.1:2422-16107 GCA_900323295.1 Molva molva | reverse complement strand
CTTTTGTAAACACATACACATACACACACATCAAATACAGCCAGCTGGGAAACCATGGCTACTCATGTCTACGGTCCTAGATGATACAGTATGTGGTAATGATAATGTCTGCGTTCCTGACAATGTATGTGCGTGCGTGTGTGCGTGTGTGCGTGTGTGGCCTCTGTACTGCTGAGAGAGCGATAGTGGTTGGAAACTTCCAGATTTCAGAACTGAAACTCCTATGGGCCTTATTCACCTAGCTGCCATCTTGGATGCTGGCAAGCTTTTGGAACCAAGATGGCTGCTAGGTGAATGATCAGCAGCACAATCATCAGTGGAATTCTCCACTACAGCCCTGATGACTGCTGGGGAACAATGTCTACATTCTACAAAAATGTAGGTTCTCAGTGCACCTTCAATTATACATTAGTCTACAGTCTAGGACTGATAGGATGGTTGTGGATTGTGTGTGGATGATGGCTGGTTTAAGCAGCCTCACCTGGCCCAAGTCAGACTGCGTTCCAAATCGCATACTTTTTCTTTTTTCTAGTACGTACTGCAGCTACCCTTACAAAGTATGTACTGTTGCACACAGTATGCATACAATTGGGACATACTACAGGTGATTTCACTGATTAGCACACCTGTAGTGCCACCCATTGCAGGCTCAGTCGATGTGACATATATTCTGCTGCGCAGAGAATTGTGGGGCAGAAGAGACAAAAATGTATGCTGGCTTGCATACTGCGAAATGCGACCAGATACAGTACAACATCCTGGTATTTTTGGCATACTGCATTTTCCACACTATGTATTGGGACATACTAAATCTTATTCTGGTATACTAAATAGTATGGTAGTATGGGTATTGGAACGCAGGGTGATTGGACTCTGGGGCAGGGTGATGCTGCACACCTGTGCTGCATTGCGCAATCAATGTGCACAGGTTAAACCAGCCATCACCACACACACTCAAGGGCTGCGGTCGGATAGTCTTTTCTTAGAAAGGTTCCCTACTGAGTGAAATGACCCGGAAGTATCTAAGTGGCAGCCATGATAAGAGCTGTTCGAATTCTCTAAATGCTAAGGAAAGGGGCTTCAATGCTTCCTTTCTTATCTCCTTTAGCATAGGGTACACTAGACCATCCTTTACGAAAAGTAAGGAAATAATGCTGTCCCACAATTCGCACCATTCAGCTGTCA
Source organism: Molva molva (assembly GCA_900323295.1). NCBI lineage: Eukaryota > Metazoa > Chordata > Actinopteri > Gadiformes > Lotidae > Molva > Molva molva. Next base: position 14,922 of record OOFG01106282.1, on the reverse strand, counting down.
CGGAAATAAATGATCAACATAAACAATTGTTTTCCTACAATCAAACTAATTGGATTCTATGTCCATTAATATGAGTGGACAGGAGTTTAAGTGTGAGCAACCATTATCAATGTGACAACTATTTTGATTCCCTTTTGTGACTGGGAGCCTTTATCAAAAACCTTTTTCAATTCGAACCTTGGTAATGAAGCGATATTTTTCACCTGGTTATCCAGGTTTAAAATAGCCTGCATGAAACAACACAGTAAGAACTCACAGGGCAAAGAATCTATGATGCGCTTTTAGTAGGCCATCTTCGGAACATTGTTGTTTCACCACGGCAGACCCCCGTCCACAACATCCGCCATTGCAAAATGACGTAGCCCAGTGTAAGTGCAGTCGGATTCTCTTAACACCGCGGTTGTCTTTTCCTAAGTCCTTATGAATTCTCCTTCACATCTTTCCTTGACCTCATGATGTTTTTCATCAAGGTCAGGGAAAAGAGGTTAGGTAAGGACATGGGACGTAATTTTTTGGACTATCCGACCGCAACCAAGGAGATCTCCTACATGGCAGCATGGATCACCATCTTCCTGTACCATTGTCTTCAAACTCTACAATTAACTGGTTTCCAATATCACCACTCTGTGTCCTTGTTCTGAAGGAGCCCTGTAAAATACAGGGCCCTCTAATACATCAAATAAAATACTTTTATTTGATGTCTAGGCTTTATCTTTGCAAAGACACAGACACAAAAAGGCTTTATTTTATGATCTCTCTCACTCTCTCTCTCTCTCTCTCTCTCTCTCTCTCTCTCTCTTACTCACTCACTCACTCACTCTCTCTCTCATGCGCAAGCGTGCAAACACCCACACAGTGTAAAAATAAATAAATTATAAGAAGGGTTTCTAAGGAGCAATCCTGCTGCCTTAGAGCTGAGCTGGCAAGAAATTACTGTTTCAAGTCGTGTGCTGTTAGAGGAGGCACAAGCATACGCACAGACATACACACTTGCTCTTTCATGTTGCCATCTGGACTTCAACACCCTGCAACACTGTCGAACCAGAGGCCCATCCAACTGTCAATCTGTTTGGTTGTCTGTCTGCCAACTTGTCTGTCTCTGTCTATCTGTCTTCCTGTCTGTCAGTCTGTCTGTCTGCCAACTTGTCTTTCACTGTGTCTGTCTATCTGTCTGCCTGCCTGTCTGTCTGCCTGCCTGTCTGTCTGTCTGCCTGTCTGTCTGTCTGACTGCCTGTATGCAATGTACACAAGGATAGGCACTTTTTCCACTCTCTCTCTCTCACATGCACCTGCATGCAAACACACACATACTGGCACACACATATCAATACATCAGGAGAAAAATAGAGAGAGCTCCTCTTTCTCCTTCGTTGATTATGAAAACACAACATAGTCTATGTTCACGGGTCAGGGTGGAGGAGGTGGTGACTGTGAGTGACACACAGTTTGTCACTCCTCAATAACTTTAAAGCTTAAAGCTCTTAAATCTCCTCAGATGAGAACAGAGAGAGAGCGAGAGAGAGAGAGAATACTCAGAGAGGCCTGCCTGCTGTGCTATAATGAATGATGCACATATATTTTTAAGTGCAAGCTTCACCAAACCTCAGAGGAAATATTGTAGAATTTAAACAGCTGGTAGCTGGTAGGTGTAAGCGGCTAGCTGCTAGCTGGTAACCAGGCCAAGTGGTAATGAGGTTGGCAAGCTGTAGAGCGCCTCGTTTATAATGCTGTATATTTCTCCCGCTTGTCATTTATTATGTAACTCCCAAAATCACACTTTACCTATTACCACCTGACCACAGACCGACAGACAGGTCCATCAAACTCAAAGGAGATCCACACAACAAGGAGGTGTAGAAGAAGATTCAAATCAAGATGAAGTTTCCAAGTCCCAAATAGACCATACATGCAATGTTCAATTCTTTTTTTGCGGGTCTTCGCAGGATACCCCAACAACCAGTCCAATCATGCTACATGGTTGACTCTCAAACTATTTTTGTCTTACTCTGTGATTAATTCATCACATACAACAGAATAACAAAACATATGACAAGGATGGTCCATCTTAGGCCTTCCAATCGTTACCTGTTCTCTAGGTGAGACAATACTAAAAGGTGCATCCTCCCCGGTATTTCCTATTGGGTTTGAAAAAGCCAATCACAAACTGCTAACTCCCTCTCTATGTTGAACAACAGGCATGAACAGAGACTGATACACAAAATAATGCCAATCTCAACACCCCCCAAATGCTTCCTGATCAAGTCCTCAAGAATAGTGGGGGGGTTAGAGACAGGTGATGCCCTGTTAGAGACAGGGCATCACCTTCCATGTAGTCACCCGTGCCTGCATGGACTTATTCTGCAACATATTTTTCACAAGTCTGATCAGCCCCACTCGCTCCCCACCATTTAACATGTGCATGGCCTCGTTTCACCTCTATGGGTCCAAAGTAGTCGATATCCGCATGGGCAAATGGTGGTAGATCTGGAGACCCATGATCCTCTGGAAGGTCAGCCATTTTCTGCTCTCCAACTGTTGCTTGCATTTGCCGGCAGAAAATGCAGTCCTTAATAATTCTTCTGGCAGAAGAGTTGGCACGAGGTGACCAGAATCTTTGATTAGGTCTGGAGAGCTTGTGGCTTCTCCCAGAGTGCCCAATCTGCTGACGGATATGATGTAAAATCGGTTTGAATATGTGTGAATCCTTCGGCAGGATGATTGGATTCTTCAAATCTATTGGCATTGCTAATATGCTTATCCATCCTCCCACTCTCAACATGTCCTCCTCCACAATAGGAACCAGCTTACAGAGAGTGGTATTTACAGAGAGTGGTATTTACAGAGAGTGGTATTTGCCTTCACTTGCCTACCATTTTACAAGAGTGCAAGTTCCTGTAAAAGTAACATCTTTGCTCGAAGCAAATTATTTTGTGCTCTATATATAACCTAGCTCATTAGCTCATTTTGTCTTTTAGGGATTTCAAGAGTGCTGAACATGAGGTTAGTTCAGCTTTTGAAGTCCTTTTTCTTTGATTTAATATGAGGATTCCTCTTGATTTTAATATCAAGCAACACCTCTCTGCAGTTTGCTCCATGATGTGTAATCGTCAATCAATTTGCTGGTTGGATTTTTCTCTTCAATGCTCACACTGTTAGCAGAAACATCCTCTTTGATCTCTGGATCATCTGGAGGAATTTGTGTTTTTTAGGGATCTCTAGCCAATCAGTTTCCTCTCTTTCCAGATACTTAGGTCCCTTCAACCATCTTGATGATTTCAGAAAGAGTTCCACATGCAGCCCACATGATGCATCGTCAGCTGGGTTGTCCTTGGAACTCACATGTTTCTTTTGTTCCTCTTGGGATAGGTTGTGGATCACTGAAACTCTGTTGACCCACAAAAATATAGTTTATTTTAGTTTGATTGTGGATATATCCCAGCACATACATCTGTCCAGTAAGTCATTAAGTTCCGCTTGGAGCTCCCTTTTGAACATCCTGTCCACTTTTACTTCGAGGGGATATTAGCCAGTACTTCATGGCTGTTACTAACCTATTTGGTTAATGAGAAGCCTCCCTGGGTGCATGCATCTCCGAAGTCCCTGATAAGCCTAACAGCTTGTTCCACTGTGACCACTGACCTGAGGCAATTGTCGATATAAAAAATGTGTTTTACTGTCTCGGTTACCTCTTTCTTATACTTGTAGCTTTTTTCTTCTGCCGTTTGTCTTAGAGCAATATAGCCATTCTGTGAGATTCTATGAGAAGACCCCGCGCCAAAGAGGTGGACCTTCATTCTATATGCTGCCAAGGGCTTGTTAGTGTCTCCACCTGGCAACTGCAGAAATCAGAGGTATTCCCTGTGATTGTCATGGACTTGCACTTGGTAGAACATTGCTTTGATGTCTGCGATGAAAGCAATTCGTTCTTGGTGGAATCAGAGCAGATCTCAGATGAGAGTCTTTTGTTAGATCAGGAACTTGGAGTTCTCTGTTGAGAGATGTGCCTTTGGATGATGAGGCGCAGTCAAACATTACTCTAAGTTTGCCCTTTTGTTGATGGTAAACACCATCGTGAGGTATGTACCATACTGTCCATCCTTTCCACTGAAGATGTTCTTGTGTCAATTTCTCTGCATAACCCTTTCTGAGCACATTCTCCGTAAAGTTTTTATATTCTACAGCGTATTCTGCATCCCTCCTACATTTCTTAGTAAGAAGTTTGTTGTTCTGCCATTCCATAGATGTCAGGCATGTATTTATGGCGGAAAGGCCAGGATGGGTGGTGGTGTCCATCTTTAAAGACTACTTTGAGGTTGATGCTATCTCCATGAACCTTTAATCCTCATCTAAAATTTCTTCCTTATCTTCATACTCCTTTTCCGAGAAGTCATGATTTTATTGCATGATGAGATCCTTTAGATTGGCAACTGATGAGAGATTGACCATCGCCACCACGGGTCCAGATTCAGTAGTACAACAATAGAGTGAACCATTTACCACCCATCCAAACAATGTCTTGACTGCTTATTGTCCATTTCCTTGACTGTTAATTATTTCTCAGGGTTCCATTGTCCTAGGAACATCAATTCCTATCAAGTTCAATGTCCTTTTGGGTAGGTATGTTATCTTTGGAGAAAGGAATCTTACTTTGTGTGTACACTGTTCGTAGGTCAAGGTATATGGTGCCCTCCAAGTTGTCTATCTCCAATCCTTTGAGTTCATAACTATTTACAGGTCTTTCCTGACCCATCGTTCATAGGAGAATTGTTCGGATTCAGTTGCCTCATTAGCTTCTCCGTGCAAAATGACTGCCGGGATCAAGGAAGGCATTGGTTGAGATAAACCTGTTTCCTTTATCAACCTTGACTCAGACTGGCACTATGGTCGCTTCACCTGCTGAAACGAGTGCACTGCTGACTGAATTTCCATTTGTTTCAGTGGGGTAAGGCTTTTTTTTTAAGTTCCTGGTTGCTGGTTGTTTCCATACTCTTTATGTGTAGTATGGTTTGGTGACTCCTTTGAGACTTTTGACATGTCAGCCTTTTTTCTGCAGTTCTTGCTCATATGCTCATATGACTTTTCCTTATGTGAATGGGTTTTAAACTGTGGGCAATCTGTTAGCACATGCTTGGCTTTACAGAAAATGCATGAGGCAGGACCGCCACCTTGTGGCTGTGGCTTGAATATGCAACTTTGTGCTGTATTTGAGAGTGCAGAGCGGCTTTAGTCATTTCATAATGCCACTATACTGGCGAAACTGCTGCCATTGCATTGATTGCTCTTCATTGTGGCTTTTATCCTGGTTATTATTCTAATAACTGCATCAGTTGCACTCTTAGCTACCAGGGGTAGCAAGGGGAGCAGATGTCTCTGTTCATTCTCAAGGCTTCTTCCTTAAGCTAATTTGGTTTAGGTTATTGAGGGCTAGAGATAGAAGGTACCTTGAAGACTTGAATGTCATTGTGATAAATGCCTTGATAAATTAAGTTCACCATGCTTGACTCTTTATTACCATCTTGAAGAGCCAGTGAACCCACTGTTTCAGCTGGAATTAGAACACTGGGCAATTAAAATGTGTTTTGGGCATTAAGGTGCGTTCACACCAAAAGCTAAGCGAATTTCTTGAATGGCGTGGCGCAAACAATGTGGTTAGCGCGAATTTCGCTTGATTCTACTTGCGCGAACGACGCAAATTCGCCTCATTCGCGTGCTCGCTCGAGTTGAAATATTTGAACTTTGGCGCGAATTTCACTTGATGCTAATTCACTAGCACGAGAAAAGTTTGCGGTTCGCGCGAGCAACCTCCTGGAGTAACACGAGTAGAATATTTGCTTCGCTTTGGGTGTGAACGCACTTTTAGAGTTATTCGCTAGAAGGAGGGGGGAGGGGTTTCATTGAGATTTAGTTGTTGTCCCCATGGTATCGGCCCACGGCAACTTTGTGACAGTTTTTTTACGACTTTACTTAGCCTACGAGTAGGCTAGCTATCTAGTAGCCTACTCGTCATTGAGTAATGTCGTATCAGCGGTATCATAATAACCAATGTCCCGGGAAGGGGCACAGAGTCTAGGCACTCCATGTCTACAGCAGAGTCTTTTTAGGTGGACGATTTCTCTCCCCCACAATCTCCTTCATATGTCCCCGAAACACAGGATCGAGTAGGTCCACACCCATACCTGTTTGAGCCATTAGCTCCGCTGGCTCCAGAATCAGCCCACGGGGCAGAGGCTTTGGATGAGCAGGACAGAGCCGGAGAAGTGAACGACTGGTATTCGCAATGTACTTTATTTTAGAAGACTATTGTAATAATGTAATCAGTATTTTTTCATGTATGCCTTTGACAAATATTTATACATATTTCTATCAATGTTTAACGAGGCGAGTAAAACAATTACAAACGTATGACCACTTTGCTGATTCATCCTACACCCCACTGATTATATCATAGATCAATGCCACTCACCCCTTCTGGCAGGTGCAGTTGTAGGGATTGTGGATACATTTTACCAGACCAAAATAAATGCTGCAATGAGATGCCAAAGGTATGTTGTACAGTCCCACCTAGTACTAGACTATCAACACTAAAACCATGCGTTCTGCAGGATAAGCCTATGCAAAATTGAAAAATTGCTGACTGACCTAGCAGGTCAATCAGGTGACGTTCTTTTCGTGACGTCGGAAAGGCACCAAGTGGAATGTTCACAAAGTGTTTTAGGGAGAATGAAACATTTTACCCCTTTTTTCTATTATGTGTTATTTTAGTTACAGTGATAAAATGTCATAGATTACTATGTTGACGATCTTATAAGACATATTACCACGTTTAAAACCCCCAAAAAAGTTTTGGGTTCACTGACTCTTTAATTTCTAAATTGTCTATGAAACAGCGCAGGGGGGTGGGTTTAATTAATAAATCCATTTGTTTTTGATGAGCTCGTAGTCGCGGAGAGTAAAAGATGAAGACGTTGTTTATTTACTATCCAGCATTGCGTCACACCAACTAGGTAACAACATAACATGAAATCAACACTCAACAGACTAAATCAACCACTGCACCGTCGTCACCGACAAAGCGCAGCACAGTGCCAAGGGCTGTGGAGCGGACTTACTGATAAGTGTTGTAGGCAGACTTGGATAAGCTGTGCTCACAGCTCCAACGTACAGGGCAATACTTATGGTGTCAAACCTACAACACAGGAGGAGAGAGAGTCACACACGTCACCCTGCTGGTTACATGGATAGAAAACTTGTCTTTATCTTCCTCCACAATTCTCAAACCCCTCATGCCTCCTCTATATCTCTCTCTCTCTTCCCCCTAACTGAATCCCAGAATAGCTTTGCAAGAGTTTGTAACAGAAGACTTTAAAGGTTGAGGGAAGCGTGACTTCTTGCAGGTGAACAGAGAGACAGAGAGGACTCTCAGGATCTTAAAGAGGCTGTGTGAAGGAGATACAAAGCCAAAGAACAAAGTACGTGTTCATGATCTAGTTGGAGATGCAGAGACACAAACGCAAACAGACATACAGTAGATACACACACGTATACTCCTACGCACATACACTTACATATCTACTAACTTAAGACACCTACACACATACATGTAAACATACCTACACTTACACATCTACAAAACCCCAAGCTCATTCACACCTACCAAAATATACACCCATATTACATACATACCTATACATATACACACACTTAAAAACCTGCACACCATTTTCACGCCCCCAAGTTCTTACACACCTGAATGCACATAAACATCTCGAAACATACCCACAACACCCGCCTCCCCCACAGAATAATCTGAACAAGTGCCATCATAGGAAGTTATAAAGAAAGGTGTTCTCACTGCAGTGTTTCCCCGCTGTAGCAGCCGTCTTTGATGAGAACGGGTGAATGTTATTTAGTGAAATGTTAGTGAAGATGAGTCGATTGTCCCAGCTTGACAGAGAGGTGAGTAGGAGGATGAAGAGGAGAGGAGGATGAATAAGTGGAAGTTAGGAGAGGATTGTAAAGAGGACAAAGAAAAGGGGTGGAGAGAAAGAAACCCACTCCCTAGCAGATCAGCATTTCAAAGCAACTCACTACTCAAGCTACTCTACTCCTCTTTCTGACCAAATGTTGAAAATCTCAAAAGACAAGACGTAGGTTGTCGAAAAAGTTGAATTAGCATGTTAAGCAACAACGTATATCCACAGATCTCACCCTGAATCACATCAGGACAGCTGCAAACACAACTTCAGACAGACCTCTCCACCTCAAGAACCTGTTAACCAAGACCACTGGTAACCGTGACAACTGGTATCCATGACTACTGGTCACCAAGACGAATGGTAACCATGACAACTGGCAACAATCCACAGCAATTTGAATGCACACCAATTGAAATTCACACCAATTCAAAACCCATCTAAAGACAAGAAGACATGACGAGGTGAACCAGCTTCTTTTCTGTCTTCACCATTCTAAAACCACTGTGTGATTTCAAGGGTACTTTTGACAAGCTCCCTGCTTGTCAAAAGTAGGTAAGAAACCTCAGTGAGTTTAACCTCACCATGGTCCAGTTACCTGACCTGAAGTGAAATTCCACACCAGTTATAACGTCTATATGCTGACAGGACAACTGCTGCTGCTGTGATGTTCTCCTCCTCACTCCAGCCCAGTTGGATCTACTACCTCTTATCTTACCAATGGTTCATAGCCTATATATTATGGATGTATTTTATGGATGTAGGCCTATTAGAATGGGCTGTAGGCTAGATCTATAGCCCACCTATGTGATCTACGAGCTACGATTTAAGTGTACCTCTGAAGCCGATGGCCTGCTGTCAAAACATACACATTTGAGTTTAAATTCATGTTGGTGTTTTGGAACGACTTACTGAGGGGACATAGATCTTGTCTAATTATCTGTCACTTGATGTGTCATGGCAATTTCTCCTCTCAAATAGAGTGAGCCCCATCATAGTGTCACAGAGTTTTTTCAAGGACAGCAGATGTGCTAGTTAGTGAGATAGTAAAGGTAGCTAGGAGACAATGAACAAGGGGTCACGAACACTGTCAATGGTTGTTGCTGGGAAAAGATGAAAAGGTTTATTTTTTTATATTTTTGTGGGGCGGTTTGAGACTTTTTTTTCCGACATCAAAGAAATTGCCAAACTTCGCGTTACTCAACCCAAAGCACTTTGAGCGCCCTGATGCTGAAGAGAAAAGGATGGAGCTCACACGTTTCTACTCGGAAGACATCACCAAACCAGAAGAAGTTGTGGATGAGTTCCATTCTTTTTGTGCATTGTATTCCGAGTTAGCCATGGATCTTAACATTGATGCAGTCCTACCATGCCTCTTTGACAACAACATGGACCAAGCAAACTCACATCTGACCATTCTCCATATAATTTACAAAACCATTCCCATCAGCAGCGCCACTGCCGAACAAAGTTTCAGCCGTCTGTGGCCAATTAAGAGCTATTTGCCCTTGCATGTATGAGGCCAGACTATCCAACCCCACTTTTCTGTGTTTCTGTTGATGAAGACAAAGTGGTTGGCAGGTTTGCCACCATGAAGGATAGGGTGATGAATTTTTAAAAAGGGACCGTGATATGGTGAGTGAAACATCCATAATTAGTCTTTATTTACTTAAATGTTGGTTGTGAAGAGATCAGTCAGAATGTTAGATTAATCTGTTGTTTAACTCCATGTTTACCGCATCTCGGCGCCTGTCTGTGTTACTACATGTGGTGTTGGAGACCGCCGTGTCTATTTTATGCATATGTTATTCCCATGTAAGAAAGACATGGTACTGAGACAGCAGCTGTCTAGACAGCGGCAGCGGAGACCTAGGGGTCAAGGACACTTGGGAGTAAGCTAGGGACCTGGGGTCGCTTTTATAAGTAAGAGGGCCTCATATAAGATGAACAAATTGGGGGCTCTAGCCCTTTCTCCCATTCTTGAAGTCTTATTTCCCTGCATTGTCTCCACCTGTGTCCTCTAAGTCTTGGCTGAGGAGGGCTTAAGACTTCCTCAACACCCCTGATTCTCAGCCTGCTTCCCGGACTGCTAGCCACCAGTAAGCTAGCCTCCAGCCTGCACCTGGGCCTGCATCTCAGCCTACACTTGAGTCGATTAGGCTTCGGTAAGCAAGCCTGCAGCCTTGTAAACAAAAAGTTATGTTCACAAATGTACACAATTAAATTTCAATAGTTTTCTGTCACTCATGTTTACAATTCTGTTTTTCTCGCGCTTGGGGTTTTGATGTGATTTTGATGTGGAGGTAGGGTGAAGGGGCAGGGGCAACTTTATTGGTCACCCGGACAAATGCTTCATTGGTATGCACCATGTTTACCTCCCTCACTGATGGCCTGTGCTATGGTGCAGGGTAAGAGTACAAATTCAGACTACTGAGAAGCCAGTGGGACTTTATCCTTTATGAAGCCAGCTACTGATCTGGCCAGTGACACGCCGGCGCTGGTAAGACGTTGGGAATTAAGAAGCTGGTGGTGGGAAATGAGAAACAGACTATTTGTTCGACCCAGGTGGTAACTCATGCGTGTAAACTAGCAAGCCACTGGATAGGTTACTGGCTTGGCCGTCATTAGCTTCCAGGGCTGGTAACTGGAGAAACGGGGCTCGCAAACGACTGGATTAGCTACTGGCTTGGCTGGTCATTAGTTTCCGAGGTTAGCAATTATCTTCCGAGAATGGTTACTAGCATGCCAGGGCCAGCAACCCACTGGATCAGCTACTGGCTTTGCTCCAGAGTGGTCCCGCTTACGTCACAGCCTTCTGAGCGGTTCCACCCACGTTTCAGAGCAGCCCTGTCTCGCGGTCATCCTCCAGGGCAGCTCCGCACTTCTGGTCTTCCTCTCGTCCATCCTCCAGAGTGGCTCTGCCTGTCTGGTTTTCTTCCTGCCTGTCCTCCAGAGCAGCTCCATAAGCATATGGGCTGTTTGCCTGAGGTCTACTGCTCCGCCCCTGTCCAGCATCCAGGCCATCTGCCTGAGATCTCTCCCTCCGTCCCTTCCCAGCTCCAAGGTTGTTGCTCCATTGTTGATTTATAGCAGCATCTGTTATTTTTGCATTTCAAAAGGGCATTTGATTTGCATTCTAAAGCATTCTGCTTTACTATTCACTTCCTGTAGGGCTAGAGCCCCCCGAGATGAAAAATAAATGTATAAGAACATCATCAAACAGTTACATAAAACAACACGTAACATAACAGCTCAGATAACTATACAACGCAAAGACAACGATTCATACAACATGCAAGCTGCGTGGTTCCAGCGATAGCAGCGTCTATATCAGCCACCATAGCAATGCTAGAAAATGTAGCATTTACTAACAAACTAAACATTATATACATTCACTGAACAAAGATTATGAAAATAAAGTTTCTTCCTAAAATGTTATCAAAATGCCCTGGACAAGCAAACGCTCATATGGGTCGTAATGACAAACTACCTATTCTATAATTTACATATGAGAACAGGCTGACCATTCTCATCCCCTCCCTTCCTCAACTCCTCCTCTCTACCCTCTTCTCCTATTCCCTCTGTTCCTCTTCCTCCTCCCCTCCTCTCCACGGTCCACTCAGAGATCTGTCTAATCCCTCCCCCACCATCTTCGTCTTCATCAGCCCCTTACAAGCGTCTCGCTACGATTCCTCCATGATGTTCCCTGAGGTCCCAGACCCCTCTCAACAATCCCAGAGCAGATACTTCCGGGTGCCAGGCCCATAAGGCTGAGGTAGACAAGCACAGAGCAGATCAACACCAGATCTGCAGAAGCACTGCAGTGACCTCCATCCACACAAAAGTGTCTTTTATAAGTATGAAATATTATGCTTCTGACTATCTCACACGTGTGTTGTCAAGGTGTTTTGATTGCTACAAACAGAGAAGCCTGCGAGCCTGTGTGTGTGTGATGCGTGCAGAACAACAGTGGAAAGTCACTTCAAAGCTCATTAGGTACCAAACACATGTGTAAGACACCTGGAGAGACCGCCTCAAGTCTCTAGAGACCCCAGCCATTTCTGAAACACACATATACACCCACCTTACATACACACCTTATATTCCACAGAGACCAACAACAACCAACATTGAATCATAAACAACAAGGATAAGAACTACACCACTACGAACCAATGAATTTATGAATCCTCTGTAAGGACTACTGAAATATATAGATATATAATATTATATTTATAAAGCTATTTTCTAAATTCTCAGATTCTTTAAATAATAAGACCAAAAACAAGGGTAGAAAACTAACAAACAAGTACATATAAATGATAAAGTTGCATTAAAACATATAAAGTATACAAATTAAGAGGCAGAAATAGGGGCAGAAGTGAGGAGTGGAAGATGTTACATGCAATGTTAAAGAGGATATAGGATAGGATAAATAGGATAAGGATAGGATATACTGTATAGGATAGGTATGATACAGGATAATCTAGTGATTCGGGAGTGTGGTGTGAAGGGGGCGTGGCTTTG
>OOFG01106280.1:0-24624 GCA_900323295.1 Molva molva | reverse complement strand
GGAGTGGTTTATCCCACCTGGAGTGGTTTATCCCACCTGGAGTGGTTTATTCCAACAGGAGTGGTTTATTCCACCTGGAGTGGTTCATTCCAACAGGAGTGGTTTATTCCACCTGGAGTGGTTCATTCCAACAGGAGTGGTTTATTCCACCTGGAGTGGTTCATTCCAACAGGAGTGGTTTTTCCTTAGTCATGCCATAATAACCAGCATGAATGGAATGGAGTCACTCCATCTATAGTAGTATTGGGATTTCATCAAAAAAGTGAATGAAGCCCTTGTTGTTTTTAATCCCATTAATTTCCTGGTGGATGAAACTGAACACTGCAGGTGCGGGACAGTACCCAGGAGCCCTGCGGCCGGCTCTCCTTCATGAGGGAGCCCAGGAACTACCGGGCCTTGACCCAGAGCGCCATATGCAACCTCAACATCAGCCTGCCCTCCTACTGCAAGGTAACGCGTAGGGAGGGAAACAGCTCCCCCTGCTGGCTCAGACTATCCGGTCAAACGCTTCGGTTTTCCTAACCGGGACGTTTTAGGATAATTCCATCATAGACTGTACTGCAAAACTAAAGTCAGAATTCCTAACTAGCATTGATATGATTATGTTCCTGGACACACATCGTTCCTTTACTAAAACTACACGTTATCGCATGTTATTTTGACAGTAGGTCATAGCTTATTACTTTATCAACTGAAATGATTCATCCATCCATTTTGGAATCTAAATGTAGTATTTTATTCTTAAATTAGTCAATAGGAAATTGAATGCGTTACTCGCTCAGCTGTGGAACGCTAGCTTTAGATGTCTCTTTTAGTTGTTCTTTCCCTCCCTACAGAGCATTGTGAAACAAGCAAACTGATGGATTGATAGTAGCAATAGTAGTAGTAGTAGTAGTAGTAGCAGTAGCAGTAGTAGCAGTAGTAGTAGTAGCAGCAGTAGTAGTAGTAGCAGTAGTAGTAGTAGCAGTAGTAGTAGTAGCAGCAGTAGCAGTAGTAGCAGTAGCAGTAGTAGCAGTAGCAGTAGTAGTAGTAGCAGTAGTAGCAGTACTAGTAGTAGTACTAGCAGTAGCAGTAGTAGCAGTAGCAGTAGTAGTAGTAGCAGTAGCAGTAGTAGTAGTAGCAGTAGTAGCAGTAGTAGTACTAGTAGGAGGAGGTGTTGAACGAATTACAACCTGGGATCTCAAGTCAACTCAACAGTAACAAACAGTGAACCGTGTTGTCGATTATTTTCCCTTCCTTTCTCATTGGTAACATTCTGAGCTCCACATGATTACCCTAACCAATCAGGTTTCCTGAGGATACTTTGTGTTACACCATCCTTCTATGACAATCTTCAAAAAATAAAAAACATGCTTTCACTGTCACCCTACGTTCCACCTGCTAATGTAACTCTGTACAATATGTCTCTGCGTCTGTCTCTGTCCCTCTGTCTCTGCTGCCGTCTGCTGTCCGTCTGTCTCTGTCCCTCTGCCTCTGCTGCTGTCTGCTGTCCGTCTGTCTCTGTCCCTCTGCCTCTGCTGCTGTCTGCTGTCCGTCTGTCTCTGTCCCTCTGCCTCTGCTGCTGTCTGCTGTCCGTCTGTCTCTGTCCCTCTGCCTCTGCTGCTGTCTGCTGTCCGTCTGTCTCTGTCCCTCTGCCTCTGCTGCTGTCTGCTGTCCGTCTGTCTCTGTCCCTCTGCCTCTGCTGCTGTCTGCTGTCCGTCTGTCTCTGTCCCTCTCACTGTCTCTGCTTCTCCTGCTCCTTGCTCCCCTTCTAAAGGACTCTGATTCAGATCAAGAACAAGAGGACGAGGTAACCACAACGCTAGGGCCCGTTCACTTTCACCTCTACTCTAACTACACCCTGTTCACTAGACTTCCCCTTTCACCTCTACTCTAACTACACCCTGTTCACTAGCCTTCCCCTTTCACCTCTACTCTAACTACACCCTGTTCACTAGCCTTCCCCTTTCACCTCTACTCTAACTACACCCTGTACACACCTTGTCACTAGTAGTCACTAGTAGACTACAACTACACCTTGTTCACTAGTAGTCACTAGTAGACTTAAACTCCACCCTGATCACTACTAGTCACTAGTAGACTTACACTACATCATGTTCACTAGTAGTCACTAGTAGACTTACAGTACATCATGTTCAATAGTAGTCACTAGTAGACTTAAACTACACCCTGTTCACTAGTAGACTTCAACTACACCCTGTTCACTAGTAGACTTAAACTACACCCTAATCACTAGTAGTCACTAGTAGACTTACACTACATCATGTTCACTAGTAGTCTTACACTACATCATGTTCACTAGTAGTCTTACACTAAACCCTGTTCACTAGTTGTCACGGGTAGACTTACACTACACCCTGTTCACTAGTAGACTTACACTACATCATGTTCACTAGTAGTCCCTAGTAGACTCCAACTACACCCTGTTCACTAGTAGACTCCAACTACACCCTGTTCACTAGTAGACTTACAGTACATCATGTTCACTAGTAGACTTCCACTACACCCTGATCACTAGTAGTCACTAGTATACTTACACTACACCCTGATCACTAGTAGTCACTAGTAGACTTACAGTATATCATGTTCACTAGTAGTCACTAGTAGACTTACACTACACCCAGATCACTAGTAGTCACTAGTAGACTTACAGTACATCATGTTCATTAGTAGTCACTAGTAGACTTCAACTACACCCTGATCACTACTAGTCACTAGTAGACTTACACTACACCCTGCTCACTAGTATTCTTCAACTACACCCTGTTCACTACTAGTCACTAGTAGACGTCCACTACACCCTGTTCACTAGTAGACTTCAACTACAACCTGTTCACTAGTAGACTTATAGTACATCATATTCACTTTTAGACTTAAACCACACCCTCTTCACTAGCAGTCACTAGTAGACTTCATCTACACCTTGTTCACTAGCAGTCACTAGTAGAAACTAGACGAATAGGCAAGTTGTAATCGTGATGAAGTGAAACAAATGAATGAATGACTGACTGCTCTCTCTGTTCTATCTTTACAGTCTGGGAGACCACTAGAGAAATGTAAGTTATCCAGCCTTTTTTTATCTATCTTATCTATGCATTGAATTATGTGTTATCTTTCTAATTATCTTAATCAAGATGATACAGGACGACTAATGTGTGATAGATATGTTTCATTTGATGTCTAAATAGTCTCCTTTTGCTAAACTTTGCTTGGAATATTAGATGAAATATATTTGATGAATATTATAATTAATGTCCAGATCCACACTGTTTGTTCTGAACCCATCTTGCTCCATGGAATCAAAGCCACACGTTATACTTGAAACACATTTGAAACATCTCATCTCACAACGTATTCCACCCCACCACACGTTATTGTCCCCACTCACCCCCTGGCCTGCAAAACATCGGACGACTGGAGAAGTCCAGCAAACCCTTTTTGTGCACATCAATCAAATCCAAGATATAATGATGTTTGCGTGACATTGCCCTCCTCCTCAAGCTGTAGTGTCTAACCCCCCGTGCCTACTCACCCCTTCTCCCTGTGACCCCTAACATCCTGCAGACCCCCTGGTGTTGGGCGGAGTTTGCTCTAGAAGAATTAAAAACTAGTAATACACAAAGCACATGAATAACCTGCTGTGTGTTAACGTGTGTTTTGAATGTGTGTACCACACATGATTAGTGTTAACATAAAGATCCAAACTAACCTCAGCATTAAATGCACTACTTCTCCTGAATAGCGTCTATGTTTAACTATTGTGGTCGTCAATCCCTCCATTAAGCTTTTCCCTTTGCTTTGCACGGAAATAACTTGCCTTTCGTACTTGCGAATGCCTGTTTGTATGCTGTCATGATTGGTTCTTATGTTTTTTGACTGTTTGATTTGATTTCTCACACACTCATTTGTTCTGTGATGCTATCGTATGATTTCTGCCTGGTTGGACCTATAACAACTAATCCTACTAGAACTGGCAAAGACCATTTAAGCAACAGTCCCTTCTCCTATAGATATACATAGCAGCGTGTTCGCATTGTCTCTATTAAATAGTTCTCATATTTCACTGTTGCTTTTCAATAAGCTTAACTCAAATAAAATCCACTTAGGTTAGGAAAAAAGCACTGGCTTTCTTTGAAAGAGGCAACTGCCCTATTTTAATTGGTTGAACATAACTTTTTATGCTCACCAGTGAGTCAGTATCTAAGTAATCTTGAGATATTTTGACATTTTCATTTTTTGTTTCTTTCTCATTCTTTTCTTGTTTGTCATTTGTTGGTGTCCATTTTGTTCTGGTAGTTTGTATAGAAGAGTTATTTTTCTTTTATCTTTTCGAGATGAGCTTTTTAGCTTTTTGTCTTGTGAGTGCGAGAGTGCTGCATCTGTGTACAAGCAAGTTATTTCCTGCTCACATCCATTCCCATTGGTTGACGTTGTAGCTTTGTTTGACCGTAGTATTGTCCCCAGAGGAGACTCGGTTTTGGATGTAGTGTCCAGTGTTCCCCCTTCGGTCCTCGCCGTATCCTGACCTCTTTCTCCCATGTCTCTCCCCTTTCATTTCCACTTTTGATTTTCTTTGCTCCTTACTTGTCTTTCTTCCACACGGAAGACGAAGAGACGGAGACGTCAGTCCTGAAATCAGAGTTGATCCGCGACCCCGACCTTCTGTCTGACGTGTCAGAGATGAAACAAGACCTGATCAAAATGACTGCTATCTTGATCGCAGATCCCACTGAGAAATCCCGGTCCTTAGTTGGGAGTGTTTCAGAGAAGGGGGCTGAGGAGGTGTCTGGAGGGCCATTAGAAATAATGGAGAAGGACTTAGAGAAAGTCAAAGAGGACCTGGAGAAGGTCAGCGAGATACTGAGGGGCGGGACCTATGAGGGAGCTCTGGCCGAGGAGTGGATCCTCCTTTCCGACAGTGAGGTAGATGAAGCCAGAAAGATGGCCGCCTTAACACTCAAAGAGCCTGTACTGCGTGAAACCCGGGCTAATAAAGGGGCTCCCAGGCCTAAAGCTATAAAGGACAGCGGCGACCTCAAGGAGTATCTTCTCAACGCGCCGACCGCCTCCAAAACAAAAGCTCAAAAAGAGGTCCAAGAAAAATTCACAGACGTTGTTTTACGTAAAAGTGCAAAACCCACCACACCAAAAAAATCCCAGGAAGCAGCCTCTATGTCGGATGTTAGAAAGCCGGTCAGGAGGAAGGGTAAAGACCCGGTGCTTTCAGAGTCTACAGAGGCGGCCGGACACTTGGATGTTCCTGCAGCCCCAGGCCCAAGGTCACCAGTATCTCCTGTGATTGAAGAAACGCCCATTGGATCAATAAAAGATAAAGTTAAGGCTCTACAGCAAAAGGTGGAGGCAGAACAGAAGACCAAGAAGGTCACTGGAAGCAAGCCGTCACAGTTGCCTCTCATGGGTAAAACCTCGCCGAAGACCAAAGAAAGCCCTAAATCAAAACAGGGGCCCCCTAAGTCTCCCAAAGCTGAACAGGTGAAACCAGAGGAGACCATGTCGGTCAAAGCGCTGATGCAGGCTTTCCAAACAGGGCAGGAGCCCTCAAAGAGGAAGGCTGGGCTCTTAGAAATCAAGACGTCCTGCCAAGCACCTTCCGAGAACACCACAAAACAGCAAACGATAGATTCAAAATGTACAACAAAAGCAATCAGCACCCATGTCTCTCCACACAGGGAACTGTCCCTGGACTCCAAGCCGAGCAAAAAGGCAGCCATCACTGTCCCAGAACTGACTGATACTGCAGACTTCGGACACGGTGGCCTTGATGACAGCCCCGATAGCTTAAAACACGAGGGTGTGGCAGACTCACCGAGTGCCAGTCCCGGAGAAGGGACCCCTCATCTGAGCTCTGAAGACAGCTATAAGCACGAGGGCCTGGCCACCCCAGGCACAAGTCCTGAAAGTCTGTCTCTCTCTCCCAAGAATGGAGACCGCTCGACCAAAACATCTGCATCTGCCTCTGCCACAGTCAAAGGACAAAGACAAGACAACGACACATCTGCAGAATCTGGCATTTGGACAATTGATGATCAGAATTCTACTGTGTTGACCATCCCTGTATCCACCAATGAGGCTGCTGATGAGCATAGCACAAGTGAGTCCACATATTTTAGGACCGAATCTAAGCCAGCTAAAGCTCAAAAGCTAACAAAGAGAATCTCAGAGACACTAGAGACATTTCTTAGCGACGAGGAAGGTCCGAACGGTCAGTTAGCCTTACCGTTAGCCGGTTCCCCAGCCTCTAGGTCTTCCTCTCTGAATCAGGGGAGCTTAGACCTGCCTTTAAGACGCCAAGACTCAGATGCCCTCAGCCCCTTAGGCGACGACTCTCTGACCATTAGCCACAGAGACTCTTTGGAGGGTAGTCCTATCATGGAAGAGAATTCTTCCCAGAAGTCTCCAGACTCCATCGAACCTAGCCCGACCAGGGAGTCCCCCTGCCGGGACTCGTTGGAGAACAGCCCTACAGAGCAGACGAGCCACTTACCCTTCCCTCCATACATAGACCCAACTGCAGTATCCTCTAGCCAGTCCTGCAAAGCCCCCGAGTTCCCACCCGATGCTCTGCGCACTAGGCTCCGAGACTGTGAGGCTAGTGCGGAGGACGACAGTTGTGAGCAGACGTCTCAGATGACAAGTTCTGGTAAGAGTCCCCTCTCCCCTGACACCCCTAGTTCTGAAGAGGTAAGTTATGAGGTGAACCCTAAATCCCCTGACCCTATGTTCCTCTCTATCCAATCCATACCAACTGTCATCCCCGAAGACCCAGAGGAAGATGCGTCAGACAGCGGTGAAGCACAGAGAAAGATCACCCCAGAGGAGGAGATGTTTAAAATGGCAGCAAAAATAAAAACATTTGATGAGATGGACCAAGACGCAAGAAGCAAACAGAACTCTAGAAAAGATACAAATACATCAGCAGATCTTGAGATTGGGGATGACAGCTACATGACAGTAGACTCCACCAGTGAAAACCCTTTGCGCAGTGAAAGTGGGCTTGCTATTCCCAGAGAGGATTCAGGGTTAGCTGTTTGTATTGATTCCCATATTAAAATACAACCTCCCTCTCCTTTTCCAGCAGGTGTGCATGAAGAAATCAACAAGACCTCAACTACAACCACCGGTGACACATCCGAGGGACCTCATTCTGTCTCAGATACAAATGACGCAAAAGACAAACTGAAAAAGGAACCGCCAGAGAAAGAGATTCCATCTGTTACGGTTGATGACGCTATTGATACGAAAGCTATTGTTGCTAACGTAATGGCCGAGCAGAGGCAAGACAGCTTGAGGAACCTAAAACAAAAAGATGTGGAAGTGGAAGGTCACGCCAAGTTAGGTGATAGCCATCTCCAATCTGCTACTGTTAAAACAGATAGCAATTTAACACACCCAGTCAAAGATCAAATGCCACAAAAAGTGACACCAGAGTCTGTAACCGGTGTCTCTGCGGGTGCTGGAGTAGAGAAGGAGAAGTTGAGTCCTGATTCATGTGCCCCTGATGCTAGAGAGGAGGACCAGGGACCTCCCAAGACCGAGTCAAAGGGTGTCACTGCGAAAGCAGAAGGTGACCCCTGGAATGCGATGCGGGAAGATGATGCCGCCTTTGCAGCACGCGTTAAAGAAGAGGAGCAGAAGATCCTCAACCTGATGGTGGAGCGTCCGTCCCAACAGCCCACCCCGGACACCACCCCTGGTAGAACCCCCACAGAGGAGAGCTCTCCCGCCAGCGAGCCCAACCCCTTCCTGTTCCAAGAGGGGAAGCTCTTTGAGATGACTCGCAGCGGGGCTATTGACATGACTAAGAGGAGCTATGAGGAGGAAGACCCTGGCTTTGCCTTCTTCCAGATTGGGGAGCAGCCTCTAGAGGAGGCCCCCGCGGAGAGGGGCGGGGCGGACGCTAGCAGAGCAGCAGCTGAACCTGAGGTTGGCCTCAATCTCACAATCGAAGTTAGGACTCAGAAAGAGGATGAAATGAAAGATGCTCCAGACAGACAGCTTCCGAGCACGGCTGAGGTCACCCAGGTTATCTCAAATGATGATGGCTCAAAATCTAAAATCCCTAAAATGGGTGTCTCAGCCTCATCCACAAAGAAAGATCAAACACCTCCCGAAGCAGTAGAAGCAAAGGCAGATAAAATATCAGACGAGGGTCCTGTAGATGTAAATACAAGTTCCTCTGATCCAATGATAACCGATGTACAGACAGCAGAAAGTACAGTGACCAGGTCTGTGTACTCTGAGCAAAGCCAAGAGTCATCTGATTCCTCTCCAGAAGAACCCCAGTCAGTAGTAGAATCGCCCAAAGCAGACGTTAAGACCAAACAGGTTACACCTGCCAATGTCAAAAAGACCCAGGTCAAACCCCAAGCCAAGAATGTCTCTCAAGGCCACGGGAAACCAACGACCCCAACTCAGTCTTACACACCATCCTCCTCGAGGACTCTGAAAAAAGAGCCCTCTTTTACATCCGAGTCCAAATCTAGAATCCCCATCAAAGCGTCCCCTACCAAGTCTGATTCAACAGTCAAACGCACAGACTCTACACAGGAGAAAAGGCTTAAGGTCCCTGTTAAAAAGGACTCTAGGAGAAAATCTGAGACAGATGCCGGTCCCTCCGTGGATACCAAAGCCAAGACGTCTTCCAAAGCCAAGAGCTTTTGTGAGGGGGAGTCAACCAGGCCCAAACCCAGAAAGGACCAGGGTCGTCCTTTGAGTGTGGAGTCGGCCAAGTCCAAAGGCTTCCATTCAAGGCTGCCAGTCAGAGGCAAAGCTGGTCAGGTAACTCCCACAGCAACGCCAACAAAAGTCAAACAGCAGCCGCAAAAACCGTCCCTTGAGTTCTTGCCCGAGATAAGAGACGAAGCTGCAAAGCTTGTGGAGAAACTGGTGCAGGCAGAGAAAGACAAGGAGCGAGAGGCAGCCGATAATAAGTCAGATGATGAAAGCAGTCTTGTTGACCCAGCTGTTGTTGAAAAGGAAACTTTCCCTGAGGTGCAGTTCCCTCCTTCTGGGGGCGTGTTTCCCATCCGGCCGCTGTGGGACGACCCCATTGAGACCCAGATGCAGCGCACCCCAGAGCATACCGTCCCAAGTCAAGGTACCCCGCCCCACCCTACAGGGTTCTGTATCGTTGTGGCCCACTAGCTTATGAACAAGTGAACTAATACAGCCATGACGCTGGTGCTGTCTCTTACAGTTCAGCTTTATAAGGCCAGCATGGTTGTGTAGCTTAAGCTGTGTCTGTGTTTGTGTGTGTTCTGTCGCTCTCTCTCTTTGTTCTGAAAATCTCAAGATTAGTTAACTACATGACTAAAGGAGTTAACAACATGACTAAAGGAGTTAACAACATGACTAAAGGAGTTAACTACATGACTAAAGGAATAACTACATGAATAAAGGAGTTAACTACATGAATAAAGGAGTTAACTTAATGAATAAAGGTTAGCACCTCTAAAATCATGTGGATCTGGTAAGGCAATCTTGGTGTTCCATCCATTGGTTTGCTGTTTATCTAAGTTTAGTTCAATTTGACTAAATTTCCCCCTGAAAATAGGAGGAAGGTTCTTTAAAATACAAAAGCCCAGGTGTGACATCCCACACGGATAAGAAAGCCAGAGATTTTTTCTGATGTGTACTTCTAAGTGTCGCGCTACATGATGGAGCAGTGATTGCTCTGCCTGTCTGGTGGTGTTTGCAGTAGATCCACAGGATGAAGCTGAGAGAAAAGAGCAGAGGTTGGCCATCATAGCCGACCACCTTGGCTTCAGCTGGACAGGTGAGCGTCGCCATTCAGATCAAATTACCAGAAAGTAGATCTGGGAGCCCTAATGCCTCCCAAACATATACAGTTCAAAACAAAACAGTGTGTTAAAGAACAAAACAGGTGAAACAAGCCGAACCATTAAGTAACGCATCAAAGTGTGCAGAGGACATGTTTGTCCAGTAATATCATTGTTATTATTATATATTATTAGAATTATATACATATTATTATAGATCATGTTCGGGTTCACTCTTTAGATGTTTCTTTCACCAATGGCAAAATAGCTGGAAGTTGACAAGTATGGGCGAGAGCTATTGTTATTAGTGTATTTCATTATGTATATCTCATTATACATATATATATAATGTATATCTGACGGAGACCCTTATCGCCAAACGTTGCAGGAATATAATGAACAGGGTTTTTCCTAAATGTAAATGTTGACTTTGAGCTCTGACTGGGTTTGAACCTGCAATGAAACTTTTCTACAGCAGCTCCATTTACTCCATTAAAAAAAATCGGAAATGGGAAGTTTCTCAAGAATACAACACAGCCTAATAAAATATGAATCATTAAAAGTAAAACACGCCCATCCACGAGTCAATCCATCCACCTTTCACTACAAATGGTGAAAAGAATAAAGCTATAACAGTAGCTACAGCTCAAGCCAGGAGAGGTTTCTAAAGGGAAAACTGAAATACTGCACTTTTAAGTAATTCATTCATAATATCCCTTAAGTCAATATTTTACAAAAAGCATGATCATGATTTGATTTTCTAATTTCCATCTTGGTACATTACAAATGTGTGTAAGGAACAGTTCAGCCCATAGAGACACATAGTATTTAAAATATATTATGGGATGTTCTCAGACAAATCAGAAATCATATGAAACGTGTTTTCACACAGAGCTGGCACGAGAATTGGACTTCAGCGAAGAACGGATCAACCAGATAAGGGTTGAAAACCCCAACTCTCTGCAGGACCAGAGCCATGCCTTGCTCAACCTTTGGATGAAGAGGGAGGGAACACACGGCACAGGTTCTCACGGCAACCTGTCTGTCTAACTAGCTACTAAATAAACGATCCAAAAGCTGCTAATTTTAGTCTGTTCACAGATACCGCACTGCTGAGAAGATTGACCAAGATCAACCGAATGGACATAGTGCACATCATAGAAACCAAGATCAACAAGTCCAACCAAGAGGACACAACGTCACACACCTATGCAGAGATAGAGCGGACAATAGCAACGGACCACAGTGAAGGTGCTTCCCTCAGACGACTCGTCCACTCGGTTTCCATTGAGAGGTGTTTCCATAATGATTCTTCATGAAGCTAGCTCCGCTGCTCTTGTGTGTTCTCAGGGTTCTCTGCTCTTCACGAGGACATCGACAGTCCCAGGACATGCAGGCGCAGCGAGGCCACGCCCCGTGGGTCTGGATGGCAGGTCCCTGTGGTGTCAGCAGAAGAGCTGTCTTCCAGCTTGTCCTCGCTGGGTGATCCTTCAGGTCGCTTGGAGACCGATACGTCGGCAACACTCCGCCTCAAACATGCGCAGAAACTACAGAACGAGACGCAAAGAACACAGTAAATATAATTATCATCATTATGAATGCAATTAAAGCTATGCATATTATCCTTAGACAACTGCATGCATGACTTCATACATCTTTTTACTTTGCACTCTGCAATTCTGTCAGGAGTTGTTCCATCCAATAATTGCATGCTTTGTCGTTTTTTCTCACAGCTTTGTACAAAGAGGATATGAGGAGGGAGCAGGCACGGTACACTTGGGCACTTTCAAACAAGTAAGTCCTCTGTTCACATCGTACCAAACTGCCCCCTACCAACTCAAGTCTCATGTGATAAACCCTTTATGCAAAGACACAACTGAAGAAGCTGAGGGAGAGGAGTGGAGCTTGGAGTGTCTTCAGACCACCCCACGCCGGTTGTCACCGGTAACTTGCCAACAGTCGGACACAAGTTCTCGTACGGGCGTTTGTGAGAGTCGACCACTTTCCATGACTGATTTTGGAGAGAGCTTGACTGAGTGTGAGCAGGCAGAACCAGACTTTGGTGAACTGGCGATGGAGTTCAGGGAATCAAGGGAAGATTGCACTGTAGGTGCCACTGGTTCAGTTTCTATCAGCCCTTTACTTCCAGCAAGATCCTTAGAACGAGAATCCAGTCATAATTTAGAACCTGAACACCCTCCTATTCTTCCTGAAGTGGTAGAATGTTTGGATCAACAGATGACCACCAGACAGATGTGCTCTGAACAGCATATAGATGAAGGATCACATCGACTTTATAAAGTCCTTTATGGATATCGTGACCATTTGAAGCCTGCAGAATTCCACAATGAGACAATTCAAGCTGCATTGAGTGCACAGGGTACTTCCATTCCATCTAAAAGTAAGGGTGATGAACAGAATTTAAATCCAGTCACACCCACCCCCAGTCATGCCAGCATCATTTCACACCCTGATACTGCCAATCAAGCTGTGACAGAAACAAATGATACCAAACTTTGTACATCTGGGACTTCCACTACTTTCGTTTTGATGTCACATGACTCAAATGTTGATGCCTTGAAAGAAACTGCTGGTCCCCATGGCCAAGCTTCAGGACATGACTACACTATTGATATAACATTAGCACCCAGGGTAAAGGAGGATTCAATGCTAGCACACAGGGATGCAGCCTGTAGGGCACCGACACCTGAATCTAAAGTATTTGAATGTAAATCCCAATCTCCAGAATTAACATCTGGAAACAGTTTTTACATAGCAAGTCACAACCCATCCTCTACTCTGGAGTTTGTGGAGCCATCTGAAAGTAGTTGGGTTGTCTCATGTGACTCGCCTACACATATGGACCTTCCCTGCTCTCTTGGTACAACAATAACACGAACAGAAAGAAGGACCTCATCACCTGACTCATGGTCATTAGTTCATGAGATGAAACTTCTTGCACCAGATTCCCCCCCTCCACAGTTTAGACCACTATCTCCCCTCCCGCCCCCTGTAGATCAGTGGGATGTGAGAGATGTGTGGACCGTTCCCCTAGGGCCATCCTTTATAAGGAGCACACAGGCATCTGGGCTGCAAGCAGCAGAAACAGGAGAAAGACCTTTGACCCCAATGGTTTCCAACCGGATGCCGTTTGGAAGACCTATATCACCAAGAAGTGAGATTAGTGATGGGGGTTCCATTTCACCACAGTCACTTTCTTTTGACATCAAGGACAGAGCATCATCCCCTGACTCTGTCGTTTCAGAAACCTTCTCTAGGCCCCGGTCCTCTGAGGTTGGTTTAGATCACAGATCCTCTTCCCTTGAGTGTTTTGCCTCTCTAACTGCCCACTCACAGCTTTCACCAGACTCACCCACACAACAGTTTGGCCAAGGATTCCTCGAGTTGTCCGCTACTGTGTGTGGATCTAGATCCTCATCATCCGAGTCATTGTCGCCCAACATGGAGCCTGAATGTGTCCGTTTCATGCCAGTCCTTTCTGATGACAGGCCATCTTCACCAGAATCCCTGGCGTCCCTAAATGAACACAATCCTCTGTCCTGTGAGGATGTACCTTCAGACAATGAGATGCTGGAGTCCACATCAAACAAGTATGGACCTGGATCTCCTGAATTGCTTACCGTTGGAGAGAACAAACCACCATCCAAAATAAAGCAACTATTAGTTGACGACGACTGGGTTTGGTTATCAGTGTGTGAAGCAGGGGAACCTCCTGTCTCTCCGTCGTGCGGTTCTATGTCATTTTTATTGGCAAGAGAAGTTCAAGTATTGCCTACTGAAGCAGCAGTGTGTTGTCCAGAGCTTTCAGACTCTACACTCCAGGTCCCACAAAACGATCCACTGGAGCCAACCACATCCCCAACAGAACACATAGGGGAAAAGACTTCATCGCCTCTATGTTCAGCAGGTGATGTTAGTACGTCACCACATTCCTCTGTGCTTGAGTTAGAAATAGAAACATCTTTAAATGCGTTGAAAGCCCCCCAATCACCCTCATCTAAATGGGTATTCTCAGGCACAGGATCTGCTCAGGCTGTAGATCAGAGACATTTGTTTGTGGACCAGTCCACTGAGGTATCTTTCCTAGTTGAACCAAGTTTCAGAAGTTCGGTCTTTATCCGACGGTCTGGAGAACCACCTAAATCTGCTATAGTAGCAACATATATTAAAGGGCAAACTGACACTTCCAATGCAACACCTACAGAAGAAACTGAGCCTCATCAGATTCAATCTTTGGATGTTTCTCAGTCTGAAAAGGATGAAAAGAGTTCTAGCTCCTCCATAGCCCAATGTGAAATCCAGCTATTGTCATCTGGTTCCAAATTCCCAGAAGTTCAGGTAAAAGCTTCCATGTCCACAGCACATCAAGTACAAACTGAAGTAGAAGGGTCTAAGTATGACCTCTTGTATGATACAGAGTTATGGAAGTTGATTTCTCAAGTCCATGATCCCCAGTATGTAGGAGATTCTTGCAATAAGATAGCTATATTTAAATGTGCCCCAACTTGTCCAGATGCTGCTGTGGCACAATACAGAGCAATACAAGATAAACAGGCCTCATTAGGCCAAAAATCTGAAGCTAGGCCCTTTTTACCCGATTCCCGACCAGAATTGAGTCCATTTTCACCTTGCCCAGTTCACCTTTTGGCACATATGACACGGCCCAGTCCTGAGTCCGTTTCCTCAGCAGATGAGCACAGGCCACTGTCACCAGATTCACCAATTGATCGATTTAGGCAATCAGACTTAATAGCACTGATGAAAGACTACCAATCATCTTCAGGAGCTGGAGATTCTCCTGCATGTTTAGACCAAAAAGATGACCATGTTAAGAGTCCTGCAATGCCATCTGAAAAGAGGTCATCTTCACCGGAGTCAACAGCAGCAGTTAATGAATTGATGGCACTCCCACCTGATTCCTTCACACCAGAGTTTGGACAAACACAGCCTAATTATTTAATGTCTATCAACGCATGTAGGTCATCATCTCTTGAATTGGAGTCCTCAGACACTGAACAAATCCCACTGGATCCTGACCCAATAAGCTTTGAAGAAAGACCAGAGTCCCCCGAAGCTTTGTCATTTGTTAGACATGAGGTATCAGCAGACAATTCATTAACTATTCATTCAACATTTCAACTAGCCTTAGCTGAACTTAACACCACGCCAAATCAACGTGACGTGGCCCCACCAGAAGTGGTATCTGACATTCTGCCTGCTTCAGAAAAACATGTAGCTTTAACCCAAACAGAAATTCAACTCCCTGTCTACAAACTTGTATATAATCCAGATATTTGGAAGTTAATCTCTAAAATCCACGATCCTCAGTATGCAGGGGAAACCTTTTTGAGTAAAACAGGACTGTTTGAATACGCAGGAACTAGGACAGAGTATAAACAGGTACAAGCAGATATGGAAAAAGTAGATGAAGCTGGTGAAGCTGGTTTGTTATTAGAGGATAAAGGTGGAGCTTTGGAAAGATCCTTTTTACCTTATTCTGATTCAGAATATATTTCCCCACATTACACACTAGATTCTCAACAGTCTGAATATTTAGGTGATCAGCATGCATTGTCACCCATCCTCAAATCCTTGGGCCATGTGGATGCCCCTTACCCTAACCCTAACCCTTCTCAGTACGGACCGTCCTCGCCTGAGTTTTGGACTTCAGAAAATAAATGCAAAACTCTTGGACCGGACTCATCCATACCTCCTATTGTACCCGAATCCATGGGTTCTTCACTAGAGTCAGTACCTTCAAGTGTAGACTTTGAGAGTGAATATTTGGTTTTATCAAAGCCTGGAGAGAGAGAGTGTCTCCTAATGAATGCTCCTACGTATAAAGCCACTCAGGTCCCAGTGTACCGACTGGTATATGATGCAGAACTTTGGAAGCTGATCTCTCAAATTCGTGACCCCCAGTATGTTGGAGAAATGTTCATGGGCAAAACAGGACTGTTTCAATATGTTGCATCTTCATCAGCTGAATCATTTACCACTAATGCAGAGGAGGATGATCTCTGTAAAGTACCCAGCGTTCATGGCAGACTAGTCTCTGCTGGATCAATAATATTGGAAATTGGTGAGAGGCCTCTTTCCGCAGAATCCTCATCAGAGTATAGAGCAATGTCACCTGAGATGGAAAATCTCAGAGCATCATCTCCTGAATCAATAGCGTCACTTGATAAGGCTTTATCACAGGACTCTCCTGTACCCCAATATACTCCCCACATAGAATCAACAGTGTACAGGCTAGGGAGCACACCATCGTCCCCTGTATCTGCAGCGTCAGATTTTGAACTGGAGGTTTTTGACACTCCTTTATTTTCGGTCAGAGAAAGATCCTTCTCATGGGATTCAATAGGATCTGAAGATGAGAATAAGGCGTTGACGCCTGATTCGCCAATTCCTGATTTCGGACATACAATACTTCAGCAAACAGCCTCATTTGCAGAGAGTAGATCACCCTCGCCTGTGTCTGTTGGTTCAGATATGAATAATGAAGTTGAACCCTTTCCATCACTGCTGTATGAAGTTAGACCACTGTCACCTGAGTCACTGAATTCTGTGGACCTCTGCCCAGATTCACCTATCCCTGATTTCGCAACAAACGTATTTAAACCCGTTTTATCACTTGCCACCTCCAGGTTAATGTCCTCTGAATCAGTTGCATCAGAGGTTGAGTATGGACCCATGATATATTCAGCTTTACACAGTGAAAATAGATCAGACTCCCCTGATTTGTATGTATCAGTAGCTAATGTGCGGCCTCTCTCACCCGATTCTTGTTCGGAGTGTATGCCTTTCTCCCATGAAGCAATGTTGGTGATGTCCCAGGACAGGTCATCTTCTCCTGAAGGAACAAGTTCACTGAATGAACTTACAGCTCTCTCCCCTGACTCTCCTATTCCGGATTTTAGCCGGGTGCTACAAGAGTTTACAATGCCACACGTGTACAGGTCTTCTTCACCTCAGTCATTGTCATCAGATTGGGACATGGAACCTGAATCACTTTTGCTGTTTTCTTTTGAAGACAGGTGTTCATCTCCAGTGTCAGTTGAATCAATCAATAACTATAGACGACTATCACCAGATTCTCCGGTGCCTGACTTTAGACCACCTTTGCCAGAATCATACTCAGATATTAGTTGTCCCAGGTCTTTGTCACCAGAGTCAATGGCTTCTGATGTTGAATATTCATCCTTGATTAGTCTAATGTATGAGTTTGAGAAGAGGCCAGATTCTCCTGAGTCAGTATTTTCAGTGAATGATTGTGGACGTTTATGTCCGGACTCTCCACTTCTACAGTATACACAGTATAGCACTGATACAGCTGGAGTATGCTATGCTTTAACATCCCCTGAGCCAATAGATCCTGAAAACGATTTGGAAACTGATATCTGTCTACCATGGCTTTTTGAGGACCGAGCAGTATCTCCTGATTCAAGTGCATCGGGAGCTCCGTCTCCGGACTCTCCCATTCCTGAGTTCAGGCAGATGTTGGTGGACTTAATCTCCCATGTAGAATACAGGTGCTATTCACCTCAGTCATTGTCATCAGATTGGGACATGGAACCTGATTTGCAATCAACTATGTTATTTGATGAAGACAGACCTTCTTCCTCCGATTCAGATGCAGCGTTTAGATACCGACTTGCACCTGATTCACCAGTACCTCAGTTTCAAGCGATCATTTCTGAAGCTTTTCCCTCTATTGTCGGACACAGATCCACATCTCCAGAATCTGTAGGTTCAGATTTAGAACATGGTCCTATATTTCTCCCATTACAATGCCATGAAGACAGACCTTCATCGCCTGTTTCAGTCGTCTCTGGAGATGAATGCAGACTATTATCACCAGATTCACTCATATCAGCATATGCGATAAGATCGTTTGAAACTGTTGACAAATACAGAGAGCTTAGATCCAGCTCTCCTGAATCCATTGTGTCAGATGTTGAATTGAATGGAAGTGAATGTTTGATGTATGGGACTTGGGAAGAAAACAGACCAAATTCCCCTAAATCGGTAGTAATGGAGGGTCAACCGTCACCTACATCATTCACCTGCACATTACCGGGAAACATAACATCACTATCTGAAGAATCACATGAATCACATGATAACCACATGTGTTTGGATTCACTCTGTAACACTGACAGACCTAAAGAGAAACCAACCACCCCAAACGTTGCAGAAGCAGCAGTTTTTACAACAACAATGGCCTCTAAATCATTAAAGAAACCAACTGTTCTAAAAGCTCAGTACAAACTTGTTTATAAGGCTGAATTATGGAATTTAATTTCTCAAGTGCGTGAGCCTCAGTACAGGGGGGATACTTTTAATAGCCAGACAGGGTTTATGGAATACATTGGCAGCTCGATAGAGTGTGCAGAGGATGAACAAGTCAAAGGAAAAAAGATTCAACATGCTCCAGTCATGGCCTCTTCAAGAGTTCCTACAACAAACCCGGCAAAGGCCGAGTATAACTTGATTTGCGGTGATCCATCACAACCATCACAATATGCATTTGGACCTGCTGCCCCTGCGGCACTTAGGGATGAAACTGTTGTTGTATCACCATCTGAGGCGGATGGCTGTGATCCTCCCGATTTCAATGAGTGGATACCAGAGTTGATCATTGTGATGCCAGATGAAAAATCAGTATCAGTGTCTACTGGATCAGTCTATAGATTAAGACCTCTCTTCTCTTATCCCACCTTATCTGACCTCAAAAAGGAACTACCAGAATATGGAACGCACCTTCACTCAAAGAGCTCCTCACAAGAGACCCATGTAGCATCTGACATCGATGCTGTTCCTGTGGGTTTAGAACATCAGGTGGCTGAACCTGAACACAGACCCATGTCGGTGGAGTCGGCCATGAACATGGTTTATGAGAGAGCCTCCTCTCCAGACTCCCTGTTCAATGAGAACCGCTTACTGTCTCCCGACTCGCCTATCCCTGAGTTCCCAGCGTCCCTTCTAGAGTACACCCCGACGTGGGCAACGCACGGGTCCTCCTCCCCTGGCAGCGCAGATTCAGAAGGTGAGGTGGTAGTCACATCGTCAAGAATCACTGAGGTCCAAAGACGGCCTTCATCACCAGATTCCATTTCATCGGTCCACAAGTTTGCACCACTATTACCCGACTCACCAGTACCTGAGTTCATGAGAATATTGTCTTCCTACTTTAAGGAAATGCCCCCTAGTTATAGATCATGTTCATCAATATCCCCAGTGTCTTACTCCTCAGATAATGAGTTTGTTGCGTTGCCTATCCAGTGTTGGATTGGTGACACCCCAAGGCCACTCACTCCTCAATCGGTTGATTCAGAAGAAGAAATAGAGTTTCACTGTGAGGGAGCCGACAAGCTAGTCTCTGAGGCACAACTTCTGAGTCATGTGACATCTGTTGCACAACCTGACCAGCATCCGTTCAAAACGTCCAAAATGCACACGATAATAACGGAGGCAGAATTAGACCTGAGGCCTGGCAAAAATGATTGTCCTATGGTGACTAGATCTGAATCTGAATCATTTGCCAATGAGGAATATATACAACATGGATCAGAACAGCCAGAGTCTGTTCAAATTGTCCAAAGCAATATTCATGAGCAAAACATGGGCAATATCCATGAAGAGGCGTTGGACCAGCCCCAACCCTCTAGGGACCAGAACCCGAAGGGGACGGGAGAGGAGGTCCAGCCCCCAAGCGATGGTGAACTTAAAGACATGACTCAAGGCTCAGCCATGGTAAGGTGGAGAGCATGAAGTGTGGAGAATGTCAAACCTGTTGTCTTGAAGGAACATACTAACCCACAACTTGGATGGACACCCTAACATTGACATGTATAAGATGACCTACTAAAATTTCAAATGTATATGTGCGCTCTGGGTTTGCAGTGAGTATGCAAAGACTTAATGAGTTTTGGTCTGATTCAACAGTTAGCAATTGTATTATGCAAAAAATATATTTTGAATTTGCATGATAACCAAGCATAATTATATTTAGGTACTACTTAATCGAAAATAAATGTCCATGGATTGAAAAGCACCCTCTTTGTCACATTGCGGTGGTACTAAACATCTGTGGTGTAAAATTGACATTGATGACGCTGATTGAAGGGCACATGTTCAAGTGATTTTGACATTCACTTTCAGGCCTGGCCTCCAAGATCAGAGAAAACACTTTCGGTTGCAGAAGATACGGAGGCAAGTAAACAGCAGTCCACCCCGTCGAAGACAGTGGAGCCGAATAAGTTTGATGTCCCATTTACTGAGCAGATGAAATCCTTTACTGCCAAGCCAGAGATTGGATCCACTCTTCAGCTCCCTGCCTGGAACAGCCCCACAACACACAGAGCTGGGACTCCTGTAGTACCCGAGAAGACACTTAAGAAATCTGACGGATCACATCCGGTCTCAGATCAGGAGTCCTCCCCCACAGAAGCACAGACCAGTGAAAGAAAGAAGACCATCCAGGAAGAAGGAGACACTTTCAAAGATTTTGAGTTCTCCCCAGGTTTCCATAAAGTCCTCTCTGATTTTGAAACCACCCTATCTGCATTTGAATCAGAAAAAAGTATTGAACTTCCCAGAAAACCATTCAGGGCAGCAGAATCTCTGGATTCTGACACAGAATTCTTTGACTGCGAGCAAACCTTATCTGACTTCTCTGAAGCCGAAGAAGTGAATCCAACAGGTGGGACCGCCTTTCGCATCTCTGAACCCCCGTCTCCGATGCCAGGCTGCAGCCCTGGTCTGGGCTTCGTGACGGCGAGCCCTGAGTACAGCCGGCAGCCGTACCTTCGGGTGCAGGATTACAAGCGCCTCTCGTCCGGTAGTGAAAGTCTTGGCGACTTTGCGTATGATTCAGACTGCTCGAAAGAGTGTCGATCTGAAGGTGATCTCCCGTTGTGTGAGGAGCTTCCCTCCCGAGATCAGGCAGGGTATGTGGATGATGAGGATGAGGATGACTTCCTGGCGAGGGTAAGAAGTCAAGCATGACCAGAAAGCTGAAAGCGTGTCTTGCCTGCCTGAGCCAATTGTATTTGGCACTACATTTTCAAAAGCTTCAGGATTGGTTAACCTGATGTTGCAAAGAACTAAATGATGGGGTGCTGTGTTGGCATGTGTGCATACACTCATAGTTTCCAGAACATGAATCGTGGAATAACCAGTGGCTGAAATAGATCATGGTGTGCTGTGTTTGCAGTTTGCAGTGTTCACGTTTGCAGTGTTGTACAGCGTGATGTAAAGAAACAGATTCCATCATATTTTAGTTTGGTTCTTTATCTTCCTGCATCATGGTCTGCATTTTTTATTTACATTTTATTTTACCTTTCATTTTGCATGCTGTTTTTGGTTGGAAAAACAACATCAATGTGCCTTCTCTTCAACTTTAAATGTCATCACTTAATCACCTCATTTCTCTTCACCTTCAACTTACTCCAATGTTGAGAAGTTCATACACTCGTATGACACTCTCATATGAGTTCATACATATTCATCAAACGCCAACTTGTAGTTCAATTGAATTTGGGAATGAACCCAAGTGGCACCTTACAAGTGAAGAGAACAGAAGGGACGCTGTGTGCCTGTGTTCGATGCTTTATAGCATGTTGACGCAGGTTGGCTGTGTGGTGTCTCGTAGGAGATATCAGAGGAGTTAGGGGCCCTGTCCTCCGACAGCTCAGAAGAAGAGGTTCTGACCACCAGAGTGGTGCGTCGCAGAGTCATTATACAGGTAAACCTGGCAGAACAAGTGGGAGTATGGAGGGCTGCTTGTTACGCCAATAGGTTGACGTTACTTTTTCCCTTATTCGTTAATTATATTACAGCTTTAGAGTTCAATATTTCATTATTCATTAAGACTCACAAGGGAGATGAAGCAACTCATCCTTTTATTGGGATACATTTGTTTTATGCGCCTGCCAAATGTGTCCCATATTTGACCCAATTTCAAAGGAACCACTTTTTGCTGATCGTGAACTGTGAAGTAATAACGTTCTGATGCTGCTGGTATGATAATGACTGGAAGGAATGAGAAGCAATAACCTTCTGATGCTGCTGGTATGATAATGAAGGAATGTGAAGTAATAATGTTCTGATGCTGCTGGTATCATAATGAAGGAATGAGAAGTAATAATGTTCTGATGCTGCTGGTAAACCTGAAACTTGTCTTCCTCTCCTCCTTTAGGGGGACGACTTTCCGGACATCCCCCCCCAAACGGTGACCGAAGAGAAGTTCACGGATGACCATGGGAACATTGTAGTCAAGAAGGTAAGGGAGAACATGAAGGGACTTTGCGATTCTACATGCATCACTTGATATGAACAGGCGTAGGACGGCCTGATTTCTATTGGATTTGAAACCTGAGGGTTTTGCCGGGAAAAAGGAAGGCAGTGACGTCTAAGCGCAGATAACTGCAAAATGGCTGTTCTTTCATAACTTTTGAATTGTACAACGTTTATTAATGATAACTAACATTAGTTTATGATGTTATCGTCTCAGCCCACGGAGCTGGCACTCAGCAGGCTGCAGTTCACCAACCGGCCACAGGGGCCAGTAATGACAAGGACTGCTGTGGTACACACAGTGCCTGTGAATCAGCTGTATCTAAATAGTGTTAGATAGATGGAAAGAAAATGGAAGGGACCTGGTTTGTGTTTTTGACATTTGCCGTCCGACCCCACCCAGACCACGCGGAAGGTGATCCGAAAGTACGTGTCTGCGGACGGAGTGGAGAGACAGGAAGTGAGTGTGGAGGGGGCTGAGCAGGAGATGGTGCGGGTGGAGGAGGGAGACGTGTTCTCCAGAGTGGTGAAGAGGACGGTGGTCCGCAGCCAAGGAGATCTCCATGAGGTGCTTCCCCTTCTGGTTCATTCTCTGTTCACAAAGTACGAAGAATCCCTCCATATTCAGAGGGGCCCATCAGGATTTGTTAGTTAGGAAAACCAATAATATTTCTGCATTTATTTAAATCAAGCCAACAACCAACTGCAAGCAAAGCAAAGAATTCCAACGGTGCAGTTCCACTGGTTTAGTGGTTTCTCAGACAGCGCTGAATGGCACCGTGATAGAATTAAGTAGATCTGACTATTAACGACACGTTAGTGTTCACACCCCCCACTGAATGTTCATGTTTAGAACATCCGGAGCCTAACGGTCAAGCGTGTTGCCATGTTCTAACCTCTCCGGCCCCCCTAACGGTCAAGCGTGTTGCCATGTTCTAACCTCTCCGGCCCCCCTAACGGTCAAGCGTGTTGCCATGTTCTAACCTCTCCGGCCCCCCTAACGGTCAAGCGTGTTGCCATGTTCTAACCTCTCCGGCCCCCCTAACGGTCAAGCGTGTTGCCATGTTCTAACCTCTCCGGCCCCCCTAACGGTCAAGCGTGTTGCCATGTTCTAACCTCTCCGGCCCCCCTAACGGTCAAGCGTGTTGCCATGTTCTAACCTCTCCGGCCCCCCTACAGTCCACCTTCTCCGAGCCGCGGGCGCTGGCCGTGGGCAGCGGTTCCCAGTTTGAGACGGAGCCCGTGCTGGGCCGTAAGGTGAGCAGAGTGGTGAAGACCACGATGGTGAGGGGGGACCGGCTGGAGAAGCAGACGGGAGACGCCTCCCTGGCCGCAGACCGGCCCTCCGCTGGGGACGACTTCAGGAAGGTAGGAGCGTTTGTGTTCCAGCAGACGGTCAACAGATAAAGAAAATACTAATGAATGCTGATCTGTTTGTACGATCAATCAGTTAGGCGTAAACATCACCGGCTCTCACCTTATTGGAAAATCATGCGTCCGATTAACGTTGGATTTGTAACACATTGATTCAGAAGTGGTGTGCAGGGTGTCCCGTTATTGAAAAAGAATCCACACCCTAGGAATGACCAATCAGGATGAAGTATTTAACAACGTTGTGGTATAATGTGCAATAAAGAATAGCAGCAAAACAGGAAGCAGCAGGAACTCAGAAGTGGACTTTAGAGTAAGTTCTATCCTATATATTATGCATCACCAATCAGTCCCTCACAGCACTAAAGGGGTCGCTGACGGAGCAGCAGTAGCTTGAGCTGTGCCCTCATTGTGGTGTGGTGATGAGGTGCTTCCTCCTGATCTGCCTCCGCCCGTTCTGTCTCCACCCCTGCAGGCCTTGGGTTATGCAGGAGGCTTCGGGGAATCCCTCCTCCTGCCTCATTTAGTGGAGCAGGAGATGCTGCAGGAGGACGGCTCAGTGCTCAGAAGGTTGGAGCATGCAGTGTGGGGCCGTGTGGCGGCGTCTGTTTGAACCTGACCAGCATGAGGTCTCCTCACAGCCTTGCAGAGCTAGCTAACCTTTCCATGTGTTGTGCAGGGTGACGTTACACACACACAGCGCTGTTCTTTAGGGGTTAGAACGTGTGTTCTACTGCATGATCCAGAACGGTTAAACGTGTGAAACAATCAGGTAGCGAGTGATGTTAACACCTGGTTTGTTGGCTGATCAACAGCAGCTCCGAGGTTGGCGTGTCCAGTTCATGGAAAGCATGGAGCAAAACATTTGATCCAGAATTACAGCTGGACACATTAAAGCGATGCAACAAGAATGAAGCGGGATTCCAACCCACACCCTGTTCTGGTCATGTTGCCCAGCCCTCCGCTCTAACCCCGTTCTCCTGTTTCCCTCCCCTCTCTCCCACCCCAGGACCTCAATGCGTAAGTCCCGCACCCAGCAGAGGACGGTGGCGAGGGACGGCAAGGGGACGAAGCATGTGCACCTGGAGCGGCTGGACGACGTCCCGGGACCCCCGGGGGCCGAGGCCCTCCA
>OOFG01106279.1:0-17987 GCA_900323295.1 Molva molva | reverse complement strand
GAAAATTTCGTGAAAACTTCAAAAATCTTCCCAAAATCAACCAAAAGTCCAAATGACCCAAGATTTCGTAAACAACATCTATGGACATGCCTTACTAAATAGTATATTTGGAATTTAGAAAAAATTAAAAATGGCCGATTTATGTGAAAAAGCAATATTCATCAATCACAGTTACACTTGAGAAGTGGTCAGGAACTTGAAACTACTTGGGGACATAGAGGCCACCCCCCTTAAGCAGTGATTCAAATTGTGGGTCGATAGCTCAAAAAATTAGTTCATAGCGCCAATTCGAATAAATGCTAAGCTATGCCCTAATGCTCAAAATAAGCACCAATGGCCACACATGCGCATTGGCTCTTTACCGATGACAAGATTCACTCAGAATCTCTTGGGGACACTGATGTCATTGCCCCCTATGGACGTGTTGCTGCCAATTGTTGGAAAAGGGCGGTGGCTGGCCTGGGGCGGTCGCAGGGCTGTGAATACCTTGTGTGACTGCTTGCAGTCCTAGTTTATTATTATGTCCTTCCATGTACATATGTTACGTGTGGCAATAATTATTTAAACTATTTGTATATTTGTATGTTCTGTTGGT
Source organism: Molva molva (assembly GCA_900323295.1). Classification (NCBI taxonomy): domain Eukaryota; kingdom Metazoa; phylum Chordata; class Actinopteri; order Gadiformes; family Lotidae; genus Molva; species Molva molva. The sequence goes on along the minus strand of OOFG01106279.1, from coordinate 17,392 downwards.
AATAAAAATAAAAACATTTTTGTTTACAACTTACTGTATGTGGGGTCTGTTTTGATTGGCTTTGTGGTGCATTTCCCCTTCCTGGACTTGGGGATCAAGACCTTGAAGACAGCTTGTCCTGCAGATGTTGTAATATAATGCAAACACAATGCAAGGCTGGGGCTGTACTGCGGAGGAATGGTGGTAACAATGAATTGTAACCACTCATTCTTCACGTCGTCTTCTTTGGGAAGTCCATGCAAAGGGAATTTGCTTTCGCACAGAGAAGAGCATCTTCTCGACATGGCAATACAGCTAATCGAAGTCCACCAGCCACCGCTGTAAACAGCTTTGTTTGAGGGCGTGGCTAACAGCCGGGAGGCGGGACTTCTGCACTTCAGCACCTCCCACTGCAGAGTCTGACGTCACATTATCGCGGCAGTAAATGCTGAGCGCAAACAAGGTGTTTTACGCACTTTATGAGGGGTGTTCTCGGTGGGCGCGAGTAACTCCCCCTGGCTCGGATTTTGATTTTTTTAGGTTAGCAGACCTTAAACATGGATTAAAGCAAAGGGAAAAACCGAAAAGCATAATATGACCCCTTTAAGCTGAAAGGAGTCGATTCTGATATTGGGCTTCAATTGGTGTCAACACACCAAAAGCCATGGAACCCTGCCGGACAATAAACAGTCAGAACAATGTACCATATGCCGTGCGAACAGCATGAGGATGGGTGGTAAATGGCCCACTCCACTGCATGCCAACTCATGAATCAGGTCGACAAAAAGTCATTGCAAAAAAAAATTCTGTGACAAACTTGGAAGAACTGCTCATAAACAGTAAAATCAAGACTTCTCTGAAAAGCTTTATGAGGAGAAAAGTGAGCCGTCAGAAGAAGACGAAAATTTTTTATGGATGTGATATCAAACAATACAACCCATAAGAATGGTCACTACTACATGCCTTTACCCCTCCACACTAAGGATGTAATTACGCATGGGCGTTGCTAGGATTTAAGGACATTCAGTGCTCAGCCTGGACCCTTTAAGGGTAGAACCAGGGGTTCCTCCCCCTCTCTGGCACCTTATTTACATTCAAAGTAAAATTCGAATGTGTACCTCAAAATCTGTAATTCACTTTCCAGATTAATAATGATATAAGTAGTTGTTAGTAATTTGTATTCGTATTGAGTAGAAGTAACACAAGTGCCATCATTAAACATTTATTGACATGCTACAGTACCAGACTAAGAAAACCGGTATATTTATATAAACATTAGTTTTTTGGAATATAACATTTTCTTTCAGTCACACACACAATTTTTAAATACAGTTCATGCAGTGTAGTCCTGCACTGCTCACCTCTCGTCATCTGCTTCTGTCTCTTTCTCTTCTCTCTCTCCATCATATGCTTGTCTCTCTTCTCTCTCTCCATCATCTACTGCGGTCTCTCTCTCTCTCTCTCTCTTGATCATCTGCTACTGTCTTTTTCTCTCTCCATCATCTGCTGCTCTCTCTTTTCCCTCTCCATCATCTGCTGTCTCTCTCTTTTCTCACTCCATCATCTGCTGCTGTGTCTCTCTTCTCTCTCCATCATCTGCAGCTGTCTCTCTCTCTTCTCTGTCTCTCTCCATCATCTGCTCAATTCTAGTCAAAAAGGTCTCAAATACAACCAGTAAAGGTGTGTTCACTTGAGACTTGTTAAGGCACCGTGTGCGACCCACTCCATTGGTTCCCTGACCTAGTGACCTAGTGATTCGTTGCCGTGGAGGGGACTTGCTTAAAAGTCAAAATAATTTGACCCGGCGTGCCCCATAACATAACGCACCATCCAATACATTTGCAGTACAGTCCAAAAAGACAATGTTTTGTAGCTGTTTTTTCTCTGTACTCAATAACACAACGCCCGACCCCGCGACGCGTACAGTATCCCGGTTTAAGTAAGGGTTAAGTCATTTAGGTTTAAGTAAGGCTTAAGTCATTTAGGCAGGACTAACCTGCGGTTAGGGGAAAAAGCGAAGTCCTCAAATGATCTGCAATCTGATTGGATAAAGCGATCAAAAGCGGTGAGCATAAGACAGAGTCAATAGGTACTACGGGTCCAGCAATGTAAACTGCTGAAACCTGACCGGGGATCGCCTCTCTTCATGCCCCGCTTTAAGGCCATTGTTAAGGCGTTTCAGTTTTCAGTTAACACTGCTAGACTTGGACCGATGCACAGCTCATTTTAGAGACTTTTTTTTACCATTGCGGAGTGTTCACCAATCAAAGATGTCAGTTGTAGATCTCTCATTAGATCCAACAGGAAATATAACAATAATTATTATTATTTTCTCTTACCAATGGTTGATATGCTAGCCTAATGCAATTGATGTAGGTCTATTAGAATGTTCTCTAGGCAAGATCTATAGCCTACCCTTAAGATCTAAGAACCATCATTTGACTGAATTTGTTAAATATGGTGATCCGTCAGGAATTAGTGACTGAAATGTGAGAATATCTGTTTCTAGTTGACTGTAGTGTAGGAGATGATTTTGCTTTAAGATTGCTCCCACCTAATTTCTGACCAATCGGGGCATCTCCATTCTGATTGGTTCGGGGAATATTCTTGCCTGTCAATCACATTTAGCTAAGCGTCACCACAGTGGCAGTTTAGTTTCTCAATGGCAGAGAAACTAAGGGAGGGAGGGAGCTTTCTTTGGGAGTGTTGATTTGACTCTTTTGCTCTTTCCAACTCCTACAGCATTCTCTATAACCTCTTTGATTTGGTTCCCGTCTTATACGTTTTTTGGGGTCTTTACAAGACGTTTGTGAAGTCTATATAAAAAAAATCCTAAAACCAGCAGTAGTGTGTGTTTCAGTCTTTCGTTTTCTACATTCTAAAAAACATGCTGTTTGTTGGCTCCAGAACCAACCTTGGTTCTGGAATGGCATTTTTTAGATATCTTCCACTTGATGTTCAGTAAATGGCTAAATAATAGGCAGGCTGGAGAGCGCTGCGTTCTATGTGCGCTGGGAAATAAACCAATCATTGTTCAAAAACAAAACATAACTTCTCATTATCGACTCAAATGGTAATATTTAATAACAAAAATAAATCTTTCTTTTGAGTCATCTGTCTCGTCTAAGTCAAGTCTCAAGTCATGAATACCCAGGCAAGTCAAGTCTTCTGAGTCTTTTATCAGTGTTAGTCAAGTAATTCCTCAAATTTCAATTCCTCAAATTTGTCTACTCAAGTTCAACCCCCGCAGATCACAGCAAAAGAGGCTCATTCCACTCATTGGCACCCGTCCACCTTTCTCAAGGCACAGTAGTGAAAGATGACGTGATCATACCTAACCCACTGATATAGCAATATAACCATTATAATTCGACATAACGGTGCCCGCGTGCATATGATGCATCTCTGCTGCTATTGCTTTTATCCATCGGCGGTGACAATGGACAAATATGGCATTCATGTGTTCTGACGTCCACACAGTATACTTTTTTAGTTTCTACTCGCCAATAAACCCCGTCAAAGACTACAGCTTCTGACACTTATAACGTGTGAAGTTTCTTTACTTATAACCTACATATGCAAATGACGCGATACATTTAGGCTGCTATTCAAGCAGGCATTCTTGAATGTGATATATTGCTGTTTCACCTTCTGTTAACAAATGTATCAACTGAATGGTTAAAATGTAAATATAATGCATTCAGGTGTTACAATGACCACAACAGTAGAAGAGGTCCAATAAAACACAAAATGCCTGCATATACAGCTATAACAAAAATGTAGCCAAGCTCAAGCATTAGACCCAATACAAAAATACTGAATTTACCTCAGAGGAATTTGCAGCATGTATTCAAAACTATTTTGATTAGCTATTTAGTACGATAACCCGTCTTTACTTCAAGTTGTAAATAATGTGTAATTGGAGTTTAATGATACTTGTGAATTACAATTCACAAGTACAGGTATTTGTCAAATGCCTGTCAAAAGAGAGTAGACGGCACACTCTTGCAGCAGTACAGCACAGTGTACCATCTATTCTCAGTTCTTTATCTCTTGTGTCTATATTGTAGCACTTAAAAGCAGTTGCTTTGCTTATTTCATGAATTTTTATGTATTCAAATGATTCTTGCATTTTTTGGGCTATTTCTTCATTGTTGAATGCTCTTATTGTAAGTCGCTTTGGACAAAATGCTAAATAAATGCAGTATTGTAATCTCTAGGTGTCACTACAACAAAAACTGGACAAAGCGGTCAAAATGATCGTGGTGATCAAAGGTAGTTCAGTGTTGCTGGTTCTTCTAATGTTAAAGGCTTAACAGATTCTACAACAGCTCTTTAAGGTCAGCTGTGAATGGAAAACATTCTAGCAGATTCCCTGCTTCGATCATGGCTCAAATGGCTTACAATCCTCTATCAGCTAACCAATTTCTAATTCAGAAGATGTATTAAACCTAGCAACTTAGCAACTTAGCAACCTAGCAATCAAACAGTTCAACCTCATAATATCTGCGATGCCAGTGAGTCTTGTTATGGAACGGCAAGCTATCTAAGATAAACTAACAACAAGAAAGTGAGAGTGACTCCTCTTAAACAGATAACCATTTCCAGGCTGGAACTTGTTGCAGCCACACTTGCATCACATACAGTATAGACTGAATGCTGAAAAGATAACTACAAATGCCCCTCGAACAATCAACAACTTGGAGCGACAGCCAGGCGGTGCTCAACATATTGGCTTGGATGACTTAAACGTCAAGTGCATAACCTCTGTCTATACAATGTCTTTGAAAGAAGAGATGACTCCTACAAGCAGGTTAATCAAGAACGATTCAAGGTGGAACAGTCGAAAGACTCACTGTAAAAACCTCAGCATCCAGTAATTCATTGCAAGACAGAAAAATCCATTGCACACTATGTCCAGCACAGCGTTTCAAGGGGGAGCTAGAAGATCTTCAGCAGGGAAACTATGTAAAACTAGAAGTCCTATTGCAAGACTAAATCCCTTTCTAGAGAATGGATTGCTCAAAGACTGAGGACGAAAAATCGTCTAGCCAACCAACAGATCAGAAGAACCCAGTTATTGTACCCATGAATTCCCACAGTTCAAAACCTATATTGAGAATCATTCATGATAATATAGGTCACTTCGGTAGAAGCTACATGCTCTCAAAGTAACGGCAACACTACTAGATACCCTGGGCCAACTCCCTTGCAAGAACAATAATAAACGACAATCTGCAGACATTTTCAAGGGAAACAGGAGAACAAAGAATGACACCATTCATCAATGTTGGTATTGACTACTTCGGGCACAGAGGTTAAAAGAGGTCTATCTATATAGACCGACTTTCATCCTGTAGTATAGGATTTATTTTGTCACATCATTGTCCTTGTACCACAGGAATCTCAGGTAGTTCCTGTGGTCTTCTCGGACAAAGAAGCAATGAAATATATGCTGTTGTGGGAGTGTGTGTAGATGATGGCTTGTTTAAGCAGCCTCCCCTGGCCCGAGTCTGATTGGACTCTGAGGCTGCTTAAACCAGCAATCATCCAAACATTCCCACAGCTGTATATCTGCCAAGACAGCAAGCTTTTTCCTTCTGGAACCACATCAGAACTCCAAGAAGTGAGTTGTTGTGTTCGGGACCTGGCAGGAGCCCATCACTGGGATAAACACCTGAGTAATGGGCACTTGATTTGAACACCACCCTGATTTGATCTGGTTTCTGTGGATGGAATACCTACACGGTTGGCAGGTATCAATATTCTCACATCTTCTCCCAGGGATGGTGCTTCTTTGGCCTAGTTGTTCTCAAATATTTTTCCCATGAAAGCAACATATTGCTGTTGCATCTCTAGCTTCCTATTCAGGCTTGTTGGAGTGATGAAAAGCGGTTGACTGCTTGTACTCGGTTGTAAGGAAAGCGTTCTCTTGGTTGTCTGAATGGGAGTGAAGCAACCCAACAATGTGACTCATTTCTGTAGACTTCTTTGTCCATCAGTTTTAAGAAGATCTCGCCATCAATTGAAGATGCCAGCTTGCTGTCATTTTCTGTGTGATTGAATACAGGTTCTTCCAGCATCTCTTCTGCGGCCTCACTGACTCTGAGATCCTGTCTCGCGTCTCCCTGTCATTATTAATCTTATCATTTATATGTTAGAAGCTTGTGCAGGTTGTAGGAATGAGGGACGGCCATTGAACATGGCCGTTAGGGTTACAGTTGTTTTGAAAGTGCTGACTGTTGGCTTGCGTGTGTTCCCGAAGCAGACTTCTCCAACTTGCACCCAGCCTGCGGTTGAACTGCATTCTGCATTGGGATTTTGGACTGATTATTAAGTATATCATGCACTCGATGAGGGATGACCTTTCCATAGAGTGACTCAATCACAAAGTCATCAGCGCTTCAGCCGGGTGTTTCCATTGTGCCGGAACATGTTCTCGGATAGTAAGAATACGGTTTACACTTGACGGTGAACAGTATAAAAAACTCGGTCAGGAAATACTCTGCGGTATTTCCTGACCGCTGAATTTAGGACCTTTTGTTTTTGTCTAGGAGGAGTCTGTATATCAGGGCTCCTAGGTAGGCCTGTCACGATAACTTATTTTGTTAGATGGTATATTATCCCAGAAATAATTGCAATGAACAATATTATTGTCATTTTATGCAGGGCTCAAGACTGCGAGAAAATGGTTGCATTTGCGACCATTTATTATGTGGATGCAATGTAATTTTTTCCTAGGTCGCAACGGTCCCAGTAAAAAAGAAAAGTAATATATATATTAATATATTATAGGGTTCTCCCCAAACAATGTAAAAGTGGCCCTGCGCCACCATGTAACATTTAAAAAAAGCTACCTTGCTAATGCTAGCAGGGTTAATGAGCAAGCACGCCAAGTTTCACATCCCTGGGCCACTTTGAAGCGGACTTGTGATTGATTGAATTATGGGGCTGATCGTTTAACCTTGATTGCCAGTTATAGCGCCCCCTGTGGTCAAAGTGGTACTTTACTTTTTTGAGACCTTCTTACGCAGGGTTTCAATATGTGTGCAAACTTGTTTCCCCATTGACTTCTATTACAAAAATAGCTTGGTAAGCACCTGCAACAGGGGTGATTATAAATTGACAGTGTGATGTCATTTTTCTAGCTATTGACCTGAAACTTTGCACACTTCTTAATGGTAATGGCCTCTATGTCCCTACACTGTGAACATGATCTTTGCTGTAGCTACACGACCGCAGTTTACCTTTTCTCCAACAGGCGTCGCAAAGGTGCAGGTTTACTATGAGACTAATAATGAAATCTATAGCAGCCTAAACTATATCTAATTTGAAGCATTTGCACTTGGACCAAAATAACAAATGTTATTATGAAGTAAGTTTAATATAATATGTATTTAAATGTAGGGACTTATTCATAATGGTGTAGGTTACATTAATCTCACAGACTTTTATCTATCTAACACAATTACCCTTTCCAGACTATTGGTCCAACTTCTGATATACTACATGTATAAATATGTATGTATGTAATGTATTTGATATTTTCATATTATATTAGATATATTACTGCCTTGTAGCCTTGATGAAGAATAACTTCTTTTTAGGACACTTCGGACAGCAAAATATTTGATTTGATTTTAGAGCATGATCATGGGAAGATACAGGCAGCAAAGTTACCAAGAATAGATTCAAGGAAACAATGGGTGTACATGATTCTTATAGGGAAACTTTCACATCGTGGGTAGTTAAAATAAAGGAAACAAAGGTGAGGGGGAGTGTTCATCGTGGAGAGTTTAGGACTGGCCATGGCTGAAGTCAGCCATGGGAGAGACCAAGTTAAATTGCAATACACTATTGGTGAAGTGGACATGTCTGCAAGACTTGCAATACACTATGGGTGAAGTGGGCATGTCTGCAAGTCTGCAAGCAAGGCTGCAAGACAATTAAAGGCATTAACAATACAAAGAAGTCTGTAGCTAGGCTTGGCCTTAGTATCAGACTTCGTGGCTACAGCAACAGGAATTTACAATACAAAGAGATCCGTAGCTAGGCTTGGCCTTAGTATCAGACTTTGTGGCTCCAGTGGCAAGAAAATGCAAACTATCTTAACACCTTTAAATTAGAGAGCGGAAGGGAGGTATATCTAGATGTAAAGTAGAATGTATACAAAGGCCTTTATGATTGATTAGTGATGATATGAACAAGGTTTATATCATTTTTAAACATTATGATTGATAAATCTACGACAAGCCTACAGTAATTGTAACACCAGAATGTCTCACATCATTTGCATATATGTAGGCTATGAATAAAGCAACATTACACATTATTATTGTTCTAGAAAAGCTTTGGTACTTTTGGTTTGGTGGTAAGCAAAAATAAATCACATGTGGGCCTACTGTGTTTCTATGCAACAAAAAATAATGGACTTGGCCTTTATGCGAGGATTCGACAATTGATCTATCGTCATTTTAGTCCCAGAAAGAAAAAATTATTAAGATTAGAAAAAAGTTTACAAACATTAAAGTAATAACCAATAGTTGGGAAAAAATCTTCAGCAGTCGTTAGCTCTTTCCATGCTTGCCAAGGAGGAATTACTCGATTTGACGGAATTTGCAACGCTTACTACTGGCAACCATGATGACAGTACTTGATTGTTATTGTTTTTGTGGTGCATTTACCACGGACACCTAGCTTACACCATGACAGTTGCAGTTCGGTTTCTGTACATCTTGCGCCCTGACACATGGGGGCAAGATGACATTATGACAACATTGTCCGCAACCGTTCTCCAGGCAGCCTTCATTTTGTAAATTAGTAATGGCATTCCATGTGTATTTGGTATCAACGTTGGACGCCATCTAGAATTTGATTCCAAACTTGTCAGGTTTGTTTGCCATGTTCTTTGTGAAGAGCGACAGCACACTTTTGTATGGAACAATTGTTTGTCCACTGGGATATTCTCCCCAGGCACGTAACTTGGCAGTTTTGTATAAATTGTTGAAATAGCTCAGATATTGGGGCAAATGTGTCTGTCAACTTTCATACTTTGCCTTGAGAAGGGTATGCATATGCTAATGAGTGGAATGAGCCTCTTTTGTTCTTTGCGCTATTCCACCCCCTGCCCCATCCGACAGAGGAAAAGCTCAAAAAAGCTTTCACCAAAGAGTCAGACTCACTGTTACAATTATAATCTATATTATTATAGTTATTTTTTATTATATTATACTATATTACTATATCATTATAGATCTAGCTAGTTTCGTCTTTAATTGTCAGTCAACTAAGATGAACCATAGCCTAACTATACTTCAAACTCAACCATCAATTTTGTTTATATATATTGATCGTTTTGAGTAAACCCTAACCCTAAACAAAACAACTATCAACCAGCAGGGGCAGAACAGACTATATTTTTAGAAGGAGGAGTCTTCCATAGTTGGAGGAATTAATGAGCTTTGTAAATACTGTAAAATGGCATAGGTATGCCATAAAAGCAGGTTTACCGGAAGTTAACATCTCAAAATCATTATCAAACATGTCTCTAGAACAAACAGTGGCAACATGTGTTTCATGACATTTCTGACAATATGAATCGGTTGAGGTCAGACTCGAACTGGACTCCAGAATCGCGTTCCCCACGCTGTACCACTACACCACATGTCTATCGCCAACGGCAAATGAGACTATATTTTGAGAAGGAACAGTATTCTATACGTGGCGGAAATGGTGAGCTTGGTAGGTATGGTAAAATTGCATTGGTATGCCTTAAAAGCAGGTTTACCAGAAGTAAACATATCAAAATCATGACCAAGCATGTTTCAAAAGTAAACAGTGGCAAAATCCACTGTCAAAATGGACTTTAGAGAAATTATGTGTGTACCCCTTAAAGGCCCAGCCAGCATTGGAGAGAGGCCTCGGTTTAGATAGGCAAACTTCAAACAAATGCATTCACTTAGTTTTTTTAAATATAGACTTGAAATTTGGCATGGGTATACTATGGAATCTCCTCTTTTTTAGCCATCTTAGAAAGCCAAGCCTACCTGGTTTTGAAGCAAAGTTATAGTTATAGTTATAGCTGTTCAAACTTTGGGAATATCATTAAAAATGTTATATCTCCGCCGTCTTTGGCCTTATTGCTATGAATTGAATTTACACCATATAGTCCCACAGTCAGCTGGTACATGTGTGCCAAATTTGCAGCTTTTCTTTTTTTTTTCACTTCTGGCACCAAATCAGTTTGTGTGTAGGTGTTCGGTCAATTTGTGGTCATTGTGTGATGCCCACCAATGTGTGGTCACATTGTATTTTGTTTCCATGTGTAATCAACATGTTTCCACAGTATGTACACTATATACATTTTAGCCTTTGTTTCATGGGCAATTAACATTCTTCCACTATGTTAGCATGTTCTACATTCTAGCTTGTAGCCAGTGTGGCGCTTTACTTCGCTTTAGGGCGGTCTTTACAGCAGGATTGGCACTTTACGGTCTTTCTGCTGAGCGAGGCTAAACTAACAAGTGAAGTTGCCCTGTCTCATTTATTTCTCCTGTTTGCAGGTTTGTGAAGTAGTAATATAGTTAACTAAGTTTTGTTATATAAACACGTTGCTTCATATCTGAGTAACCGGGAAATAGATTCTTGTAAGGATACATGTTGTTGTGAGTAATTGAGAGGTTGGATTTTCCTGTGTTCATTATAAGATGGTGCCGCGGTAAGCTTTGCTCTTGATATTCAAGTCACGTCAGTATTATTTTTGGCTCAATGAACATTTGGGTTGACTTCATTATATTTTTCTAATGTGTAAGATTGTTAAAATGTTTAGGTAGATTTGAAAAGTAAAGTTAAAAGCTGTAAGTTCATATACTTAATGGCCATATACAAATAGTAACAGTGTGCTAGGTTTTATTTTAAGGTCACACAGACAACCTAGAAGTTATTATTTTATTTTGGTTAGCTTAACCAACAGATCTTATAACTTATTTATTTTTAAGAATATGTCTTTTTCATATGGTTTATAGTGCATATGGTGAATAAACGGTCCTTCTGCTGGGCGAACAGAAGTGAAGTTGCCCCGGCTCATTTATTTCTCCTGTTTGTAACCTGGGACCTGCAACAATTGCATTTAATGGTCTGACCATATAGGTTGCAATTTGAAAGTTGTTCATCATGACGAATGGTGGATGTATACAAAGGTTCATGCATATTGACCATTCCTAGTGGAAATGGCAGCCTGTTGAAATTTCGAACTTCAAGCACTAATTAAATCCTACGGATTTCGTAGGACCCCTCATAATACTAAGAAATACAATAGGGTTCCTACGGATTTCGTAGATCCCCTAAATATAGTTGCAAGCAACGATAACGGGGTGGTGAGCATGGTGAGCATGGCCTAATGAATACATCATGTTTGACATAATTCGATTTTGTGCCTTGTCTCACAATATGTTTGGTCGAGTTTAATTCCAACAGTAGAAGTCCTGTACAGCATTGCCGCCATACGCTCTACCACTGAGGCACATGAAGTACACAAATCGGTTGCACCTGATAAAAATAGTACTGGTCTTCCCTGTGTCCTCCTCTCAGGTAGAGCGGAGGAGGCCAAACATAAGTCCTTATGGGCCAAAGAAGCACCAGAACCCCCCTGATTCCCCATCCGCACCATCAAACGATGAGGACTCTGATTCAAATTTAATTGATTGATTCAATTGAAAATGTTGTTCATTTTAGTGTCCCGAGGCTTCAATGATTGTACTGATGGTATGTGACCCTAAACCTTTTCTAAACCTTAGTATGAATAACAAATAAATTATTATTTTGATAATTGTATGTTACACTGTTTATTAAAAAGGCATTATTGCTTTTAGAAATGGATTAGTCTATTTAAGTGAAATCAAAATCACGTTTTTAACTGAAGGCCCCGCTGCAGGCCAAGTGGCCTTGCCCCTAAAGTTACGATATTCCAAGCCTGATAGCTTCCCATAAAATGTGATTGATTCGTTTAAGACACATTTCATATATTTGGGTTGTTTGACGGACGGCGACACACACAATGATATCCGCGATGATGCATTCAGTTTGACGTTAAATATTCCCCCTTTCTGCTTCCTAATCTCAATACTATGCAGAACTTTCTTTCTTATGTAACCGCACATTTTGGGAATGTTTTCGACTAGCAACATCGGTAGATGAGGAAACAATCCAAGCAGCTTTGGTAAGGAAAGATACATCGCTAGCTTTATGCAGTAATGTTTCTAACACCCCTATCATATAAGAATGGAACAACCCGTTGGCTGTGACAGACCATTTGCTTGTTAACAGGCCAAAATGATACCTGATGTGTTAACATGTCAATTTCTGTTGCATTAACACATCAAAATATGGCCTGTTAACACGACCAAACAAAATTTGGTTGCGTTAACGCAACATTTGTAAGACGTTATTTGCGCTAATGGCCTTCCATATGTCATAGACTCAGTTAAAGACACACCTTCAAGCGGGAAGCCCGGTTGTAATAGAAATGCAAATCCCAGCCGCACTGGGCTGCCGCACCGAGTCGAACCGTGCCGAGCCGGGCCAGTTTAGTATAGTGGAAAAATGTGATATGAGATAAAAAAAATGTGTTTTGGGCTGAAAGTTCTAGGAAGGAGGGGGCCTGTTACGACCCACGGCAACTTTGTGGTACTTTTTTAGTACCGTCGTTGTGCATGAGCGTTATAATGAGCGACGTTGTATATTAAATGCGCCACACACCGTGGCGTTATACTGAGAAGTTTAACCCTCACTCGGACGCGGAGATAAACCAAAAATAAACCTCATACGGATCTCCACACATCCACATACACCGTAGCGCTGTCCGGGAAGCCTAACCTTCTCTCGGTGATCATCAAAATCAACGGCTGTCCAGAACGAGCTGAGAATGCCTACAAATTAATAAATTAATAAATAAATTATTTTATCTGATCTAATAACCTTGGTGAATATGGAGAGGTTTCCTATTTCCTAGCAAATGTTACAGGGGATACACGTTATATGAGCCTGCATTTTCAACCTGCTACAAAATGTGTCCCCTCTCTATGATGCACAGATGATGCCCTACCATCAAGTGTTTTATTTGGTATATTCTTCACATCATACCTAATAACCGTGGTGAATTTGGAGAGGTTTCCTATTTCTTAGCAAATGTTACAGGGGACACACATTCTATTAGACTGCATTTTCTGCACTGTAGTTGTTGACTGTAGCGCCTCCTATAGCCCGATTTGGACGATTTTCTGGACTGATCCATCTTAACCCATGTGTTTGATGGTGATTCTCAAAAGTTAACCCGGCCTTTTGGCTCCTTCAAGCTCATTGGACACAGTTTGGCCTCTGGCCTGCATCTTTTTAGGACAATCGCCATCATCTCACTTGACCAACTAGAGCCTTGACCCTCAACCGTCCCAAAGTTGGTTCCCCTCAAATCTGACATTCGGGCTAGGAACTGTGGCCATTTTAGTGGATAGTGGTATTATAGCGCCCCCATGAGGACGATGTGGCTCATCTTCAGGCTGTCCAATCTGGAGTGGGTTCTAGACATAGGATTTGGTGTGAATAGGATTTACTGTTTAGGAGATATGCCTATTTCCTGTCAAAGTGGCGTTCGCGCACATTACGTTGGAGGCCATACGGTACGGAATTTCAGAACTGTTTTGATACCGTTTATTCCTTGAGAGATTGGGAATCGATTAGAGTTTTGAAATGGGCATTTGGTTTGGGAGGAAATGTGAAAGCAGATTTTGCATAAAACGCAGAATTTAGGGAAAATTTGTGTGGTGACCTTCATGGTTAGAGCGGGAAAGTTAGAGAGATTGAGAAGATGCATCATTTGACACCAAATTTGCAAGTATAGGGCAAATTGGCCTGAGATATGGCCTTTTGAAATGTTGCAACTTTGACCCATTGGTGGCGCTAGAGACTTGGGTTCCTCTTTTTAGATTTAGCTGTTTGGGACTGTTGGGGACTGTTGGGGATCATGCCGAAGTAGCGAATGTGGCGGGAAAATAATAATACAACTTGCAATTATAATAGGTGCCATGCACTTTCGGAGCTTGACACCTAAATATAAAAAAGTAGTGTAGTGAATGGCAGTTCACGGATAAGGGTGATTTTAATAAGTGGGTTTGCATTCTTTAATACATCCATGTTTTGGAGATGTTAGTTTTTGAGGTTGTTTCCCTGTTCGAAAGCAAAAAATAGGCTATCACCCTTTTGGAGAAAGTTGGTAACCAAAAAGAAAATTGTTCAATACAACTAAACACTGCATGCAACACGTCATGTTATCAAAGTAACCTATGCTCACGTACCGCAGTGCAAGTAAACACTGCATGCGACACGTCATGTTATCAAAGTAACATATGCACACGTACCGCAGTGCAAGTAAACATTGGCTTGTATTGCCGACCGCTATCGAGATGAATGATCAATATATAACAGATGGCGATGATTATAGGTCTATGATGTAGTTTACCATTATAGATGCAATACTGTGTGTTGAGAAACATAAATAGTTACAACAGTGGCCATGGTGATGAATATGACAAAGATACCTGATTGTGATTGGTTAAACAGATTATTTGCAGGCTAGAGCCGTAAAAAATCTACCTTGGTGCCATAAAATTAATGTTGCTTTTACGCAAAATGGAAATCGCATCGTATGTGAACAGTCCCATTTAGCTCCATGATTTTTTTATTATTTTATTGACATGGGTAAAAAATCGCAACAAACAATCGTGTTGTAAAATAACCTTAATGTAAACCAACACGCATGCAAACACGAAAAAGTGAGGTCAGAACAAATGATCGAGGTAATGTCCATACATCTTCCAATAAGTCAATGTATTAATTTTCGTGGCAGGCCTATTCGTAGTTAGATTAGTATTCCCAGTGAGGGTGGCATGGTCCAGGTTTGGTACTCACCACTGCTGGCATTCCATCGACACGAGTGTCCCCTGCAAGCCGCCCTGAGAGAAATGTCCCTTGGGGCCACAGGCACAGTTGGAGCAAAGTGAGAGTTCAGTACATCCAAAGAGGAGGAGGATAGCGCCGCGTATAGAGCATCCTCCCCAACGAGGATGAAGCCACCAAGGCCCTCCACCTGATGACGTTACTTCCTCGTGGTTGGAGGCATCTCCTGCAACATGTTGCCAAGCTGATCATTTCACTGCAGACAGGGTCGGAGCGGTGTGTATGTCCAGTGCGCCTAGAGAGGATAGCAGTTCGCCACGGGTGATCAGGTGAGGGTTTAGTTGGATATCTCAAGCCAACAGGAGGGTCGTCATCAGGTAGAGAATCTCTCGGCATGGTCGTCTACCATTGAAACTCTTCTGGCTCCTTGGCGGAATAGTTTGGCCATTTTATAGAAGAGCAGTGTAGGTTCCATGAAGTGAGAGTATTGAAGATCTCGGTGATCGGTTTGATTTGTATAGCAGCAACGCAGGGATAGTAGGAGTAATGCAAACACATAACTTATAACAAATGCTCTTGATCTGCAATGGCAATGCATTGGTTGTATGTATATGTTTGTATTTGGTTCAAAACCATCCGATTTTCCAGTGTTTGGTTCAGAACCATTGGATTTGGTTTAGTCTGGTTCAGAACCATCTGATTTTCCCCTGTCTGGTTCAGAACCATCTGATTTTCCCCTGTCTGGTTCAGAACCATCTGATTTGCCCCTGTCTGGTTCAGAACCATCTGATTTTCCCCTGTCTGGTTCAGAACCATCTGATTTTCCCCTGTCTTGTTCAGAACCATCTGATTGGCCACAATATGGTTCAGAACCATCTGATTTTCCCCTGTCTGGAGTGGAGACAGAAGAAAGATGCCACACACATTCTCTTCTTTGTCACTTTCACTGTCAAAGAGCTATGACAAAACCTCCTTGGCAGAAAACCTTTGCTTGGAGGAAATTTCCAATTGAGAGAGAGCGTAAAGAGAGAGCACAAAGAGGACCAAGAAAAATAGTTAAGAATGCTGCTGTGCAAGCTTTTATATTTTTATTGAAAATTTATCCTCATGTCAATTTTATGTTTACCAAGTTGCCAAAAAAAAGCCAATCATTTATTTAGAGACGTTAGGAGGGTTATCAACCTTAGATTTTGTGAAAACATTTATTTGTCCGCACCGGTTTTGCAGTTCATGGCATTTTTCAGTAACCTAGGGATCAGGGTCAGCTGAGAACTCCATACAGACTCAGCACATTCAGATTATCCAGTTGCTTTCTTTGCCTCCGTTATGTCTTTGTTTTGTTTGTTTATTCACTATCTTGTGTTTTTGCTTGTCTCTTGTGCTTTCTTTTTTTTTAACACTATATTTATAGATTTTTAGTTTACAGA
This sequence comes from Molva molva, assembly GCA_900323295.1. Classification (NCBI taxonomy): domain Eukaryota; kingdom Metazoa; phylum Chordata; class Actinopteri; order Gadiformes; family Lotidae; genus Molva; species Molva molva. Next base: position 1,037 of record OOFG01106279.1, on the reverse strand, counting down.
ACAAAACTACTAAACTGAACTAAACTTTTTTTTTACAGTAAAACATCCAAGTCCTCCTCCAGCTCAGCAGCTTAGCAATATCCAATTGGGTGGCTGATGTATTGTTTGATACATTTTAGTAACCCTCCCTTTCCCATAAGGGTCAAATTCCAGTATCACATACATTGCATTTTTAGGTGGTAAGGAAGGAAACGGAAAGTGCTTCTTAGCAAAACTACGCACCTGTAAATATCTGAAAAAAGGTTCTTAGGAATATCGTGATCTTTCTGCACTATTTCAAATGAGGCGAATGTGCCTTTGACAAAGAGGTCACCAAAGAACATCAAACCGTTCCTATGCCACGTTTTGAAAGCAGTGTCAATCTGGGACGGACGGAACAGTTGGTTGTCCACTAATGGGAGGAAAATGTTTGCCTGGTTGAAGCAAAAATGTTTCCTGAATTGAAACCATATTTTAAGGGAGTTTTTAACAACTTGGCTCAGGCTTTGAAGACTAACTCTTGTGCTTGCCCCTGTAGCTTAGCATGTGGTTGTGATTTAGAGCACGGTTCACCAGAACCAGAGCATTAGTCAGGACCTGAGTTTATTTAATGGCCCTCTTTGCCACAGTGAAAATATTTTGTTTCCTCAGATGTCACAAGTTGAACAAAGTGAAGGTCATCCATTCCTACGTTAAACATTGGGTTAAGCTCCTTTTTCGGTCAAGGATCATGTCAACCTGTCGTCTGTGGGACACAACATGCTTGAAGTGAACATGACAATTTTTCAAGGTTTCGTGGTCGTAACGAGAAGTAAAACGATAATTTCTAGTGATGCTTTGCTCGATCAACTCATTCCCTTTTTTACATTCTGGCTGCAGATTGACTGCTGTCGGATCTGACAACCTCTGCAACAGCTAACTGTGTGTGTACCTTATTCTGTGTGGGTGTGTGTGTGGGTGTGACAACATGCATGTGAATGGAGCCAGTGAGAAGCAGAGGGCGAAGGGTGTGTGTGTGTGTGTGTGTGTGTGTGTGTGTGTTGTAACTCACCGTCCTC